>DWON01007811.1:0-12602 GCA_018251015.1 Phocides pigmalion okeechobee
AACCACACCTCCCCAACCGAAACACAATACATGAAGAACATGTTGCTTTACGGCGGGTTATGAAGGTGGCGGTGATAACGCCCCGGACGAGCTCTAACGGCCCTACCACCTTTTAAAGGTTGGCGGCTACAAGAGGGCGTGACGATCACTCTAACCTTACAGGGCTTAAGCCTTGTCCTGTAATAATGTCCTGTGGACTACAGTGACCGTGTAATATCAGATAGCCTGCATGTTCGTCTATTAATTTTGGCGAATGAAATAAAACCCAATTTTACCTACCAACTGCATATCAGAACTTGTCCTATTTAAAATGTTTTACATTACTTACATCGGTATAAAACACCTCATTACAATTTGATGAGTGGTAGAACTACAGTTCGAAACAATTCTTATATTTCGGTTAGAGAGTTACGCTTGCCGGCTACTCTTGGAAGCGAGGCGACCATTTTCATTTACACGAGTAGTAATGCACCTTTCGTAAGCTCAGGTACAACTTCAGTTATATTTATAAATGTTCAACTGCAGCGACTACTTACTGGTGCATGTTCTTTTGGTTACATAATATAACATTATCAAAATCAAAACACATCGTCATGGTATACTGCTAAAGCATTAATAGGTGTAAATACTATTATTTATTTACTTGTGTTGCACCAACAAGACAGCACCGATCCATTTAATAAACACTTTATTAACATTTTCAAACATGTAACTTCAGTTGCAGGAGCAAACAACATGATCGAAGCAAAAACGATAAGTCAAAACAATACGCACATAAATTGAATCAAAATACACTATTTCTGTATTCGTACCACAAAGGGCTTACCACCTGAATACACTTATAACGTGTACCTCACGAATGCCACGTGTCACGCGCCAGTTATGAGTACATACATATATCGGCCGTCACGTCACAGCCGCGAACTTTGGAACATATCGCTTCCAATAGCTGTTGGCGTGATTATGACGTGAGTTGAATCAAGTTCTTGGGGGGAGTCTTTACCGTTTTCTTTACTGTTGAGTCGGCCGATTATGATATTGAATTTAATATGAAAATACATATCGTTGTGAAAAGCACATTTTTTATGTGAGAAGAGTAGGAAACGAGCATGAAAAGAACCTGATGTTAAGTAGCCGCAGGCAATAGACATCCACGTACAACCACAGTCACGACCGAAATCCTATCTGAGCTCGAAAGTAGATACGTTGCTACTTCTAAGAACTGAGATGGTCGCGTCGCTTCAAAGTGTAGCCGGCAACGGCACCTCTCCAACCGAAACTAATGCTTTATGGCGGATTAGGAGGGCGGCGGTGGAACATTCTCGGTCGAACTATAGTTCTCCCACCTTTAAAATACGAACTTTGCCAATGTACAAAAAACAAATATATATTTTTTTATTGGGGTCTGTCTTTCGACTCCCGTGAACTGATGACCTGGATGAAATAGCGGGAAACCGTTATCAGCAGACGTCACAGGGCCGGGAGAAGTACCGCTAATTAAGGAAAGCCAATATACAGCTGTGGACCATAAAAGGACGATAGATGGTCATCCCAGCTTCTTAAAAGTAATAAGAAAACTATCGTACCATTTACCAAGAAAATTAATACCTATTAAGTCGAGGAAAGAACATCATTATTATAAATTATGGAATCAACACATCATCGATCTTCACGCGACGGACTAATAAAATTTATCAGATGTAAATTACGAACTGTGAACTATGAACAAAAAATCCACCAGGTGGCAGAGGTATCCGTTAGTCAGACGCGGAATACCTAAGAACTGTCATCGTTAAAAAAACGATTAAAATCTTGCGCAAGCGGTTTGTGTCAGCAGATGTGCGCGTGCGCACCACCTGTCCCACGTGGCTAAAGATAATGCCGGGTACAAAGACGTCCGAGGACCCCATTGTTGCAAATCTGAACCATTGATTTAGGATAGGTATATTTTCCATTGTGCCTCTAAGTTTTTGTATTAATACACGGCCGCATAGTTTAGATTTTATGGTTTCACTTGGTCCAAAGACTTATATAACCTTCCATTCAGTAATAAGGTAATCTTACATTGGGTACATATACCATGGATGACTAGAAACAACTATTTGACATATATATTCACCAAGAATAACACGATTTCGTTCCGTTCATGTCAAGGGACACGCTTTTTAAATAATTAATAAAACATTTATTATTATCATACTTATATTTAGAATAACTTATGGAATAATAGTTAGGTTTAAAGAACTTTATTCTCGTAAATAATAACATTACTTGAAACAAACTACTGTGACGTTTTCTGATATTCCATTTTTAGTTTTAAGTCTTACGTTATTTGTGTTATATCCAGCTAGTTGACAACGCTTCTTTATTTTAAATTTTATGCCACTATAACATTTTAATTTAAGTTGCTTATTAAATAAAATATTACGAATTTACCACGACCAAGAGATTAAATATAGAAAATGGATTATAATGTCAGTCTGCGAAATTGTTCATTTACTGTAGTCAATAACATTCAGCCTGTTAGAACTTATAAGAGTTAATGGACGGATTTGTACAAATATAGTTGTTCTCGTTTTATGGGTACCTAGATGTTGTAAGGCTTAACGCAATACGGTGTTCAAAGTTATGAGTATCTACGTTCTATGAGGTTCTAGTTACTATACTTGTCTTGTTTGGAGTCGCTTAAATAATTATATAAAGAACAATATTCCTTCTGATGGTCAGTAGTTAGTTGGTAGTTCGTTAATAATCAATAGAGGTACTGCATAATTGGTAAGGGTAGCATAACATATCGTATTGTTTTTTATTTTTATTAGGAGAAAAGCAAAAGAGCATGCAGGACACCTAAGTTTATGGTGACGGTGTAATCCATAAACATCCACATTCGACTTCAAACAAGCGTCTCATATGACGTCACAGCGTTGCTTTTCTCGACTAGCAACTAGCTTGTAAGTGTACTCGGAAATAAATCTCATCAACGGAAATACAAGAATTATTTTAAGCTGATTTTGAGGAAAATTTTGGCTTCCTTGATCTAACTATAGGAATAAGATAATGGTACAGCATGCAGTCACAAAATATTTGTTTAATATGTGGATTGTGGCCGAATGTTTGGATTTTATAAACAAAATTAACCTAAACAGAATGAGAGCTTTAGAAGTTTTTGTCAACGAAGCTAACAATAATAATAGACGGAAAAAAATAAACTTTGCACAAATAAGAAAGTTTCGAATTTCTCTACAGCAGTTTTATTCTAAAACTCATTCATTGATTCATAGAACAGTTATATAGACGATGAAAAAATAATGCGCATTTACCTGCTTCCAAGTTACCTTCCTACTGTCTATAAATGAAGAGTTATGGTCTTTATTTTCTAGGTAATAAAGATGATATTGTTATGGGTCTGAAGAAATTATCACTAGCTATGATACGACGTAATGGTCCAAATCAGTTTTCAATTGGTTTTCAATTGTCACGTTTGAATGCCCATCGTATTTTATGATTTTACGACAAGTCGTAATTTACCCCATCAATCTCCTTTAATTTTTTTTCTAAACTTCTTAGAATACCATGATATGTAAAAGTGAATTTAAAAATCTACTTGCCGATGGCGTTTAGAAAATTGAATAATTTTAAATTTATTAAATATTTTAAGATGGTATACTCTCTGTAGATAATAAAAAATATAACTCACTATAAAGGTGAAAGAAAATATCGTAAGAAAATCTGAATGCCTAAGATTTTTCATGAAGTTTTTAAAGGTATTTGAAGTTTACAAATTAGCACTTGTCCAGCATAGACTAACGTTGGGCCCTACCGCGGGGCAATAATGGGTTAATAATTACGTTGAAGATGTCATTAAGACTCTTAGTGCTTAATACATTCCACACTCTTACACTCATAGTCTTATACTAAGATTCTCTATGTGGTTATTGCCATAGACATATATATGGACAAATAAATAAATGCCGAGATCCAGAAAAATAATCAAAATTTACCAATATTAATAACAACTACATCAAAAACGAAAATAAATAAAATCTGTTTCAAATGTTTAGAACTCTTTATTTAATTATGAAATATATTACTTTGTTTGTTTTGTTTGTAACCTCCATAAAAAATAAATAAATATATGATGACATTACTATGGTTTAAGTACCATTCCTAAATTCCTAGACGTCGATAAATTTTGGCGTAATTTATATTTGAAATAAATTTATGCTCGCTTCGAGGCTCCGCCTACCTGACGGCCGGCTGCGAGCAAACGCCGCGCACTACCCAGAAACACACAATGAACTTTTTTCTAAAATCCAAGTTAAAGCGCAGTTTTTCGGCGCAAATACCAAAAGGACACCTGGTCGGAAACAACCCCCGGGGGTCCCTGTGCCCTGATTGATAGAGGTCCGTCGCAAACGTGATTTTCGCAACACAATACATAGAAAAATTCACGTTTGAAACGCTCCGAAGTCGGCGACGTGGAGTCTGTTTAAAACAATCAATGATTCAGTTTTGTGAATGGAATGTGAAACAAAGATCTTTTGTGGTGCCCTCTAGTGGGTGGGCAGGATGTCAGGTGAATTATTGAAGGGTATCGTCCGACAATCGGATCATTGACTCGCCATCGGCGCGGTGTCTGCGTAGGAAGCGATCGTTTCTCCTATTTTTACTTGTTTGTAACATGTAGAACTATTCATATTCGTTAAAACAAGCCGTATAGAATTACCTTGTTTTGAATAGTTTTTCATATATTTTTGTCCGACCGTTCGCTTGAGTCTGTGTTAAAGTTAAAACGATTAGAATGTATATCTGATACAAATTATTTCTTATTTTTAATCCAATGTCATTGCTTTAATTACTTGATGTCTAAATTTTGCTTACTATAAAATGCAACGCGAGATTTAATGTAAGATTTTTAAGTGACTGATAAATAATTATCTTACGAATTTACTGTCCACAAACCCTCTACAAATTTGAAACAAAAAATATATAAGGCTTTATACACGAATAACTTCATACTAGGACCAGATCCGACATCCCATTTCATTATTGAGACGTCTGATAGTCCGGGAATCGAACCCAGAAAACTTTGAGAGCCGGACCGGTACAGTTACTGCTTGGTTCCTTAGGTTGTCAATTTCTTCGAAATATCGAATAAATTCTTACTAAAACCTGAAATATTCTTAAACAAGAATATATAGCCACTTCATTACCCTAACCCTCAGATAGATAAGTCTTAGATTGTAGAAAATATGTAGATGGCGCAAAATTTACTTTAATAATAATAATATTTACTTAAAAATTATCCGCTTTCGTGTCAACTTGTGATACTAACGTGATATAAACGTTATACACACATTTGCGTAATTATAAGTCTAGCATGTGTGTAACATGCACGTAAAACATAAATTTATAGAAATATGCAAGTAGAATACTCTTCCTTGAACCTTGTTTGCTGACCTAGCATTTAACTAGTGATTAAGGTTTATTTTTCTTTCATGTAACATGCGCTGTTCTGTTAAAACGAGTATATTTGTTTATTTCAATCTTTATTTTACTTGTGTGGAACAAAAGGGGGTCTAAATTTTAAAAACACTCTCTACCTGTCAATCTTCAGGCTTAACAAAAAAGGTATTGGCGGAAATATATCAGTCAATAAATATATCATTGAAACAATACTTTTGAACTTATTGTTCACCCATATTATATTTTAAAGTCTAATTCGATGGTAATAACCTTCACGATTATGACTTAAAAATGAATGTCATTAAGACACTATGAATTACATTCTGTATATAATAACTTTGTATATTCTATGATACACATACGGCCCCTAAACGCGAGCTTGATTGATCATATAATGAATATGCAGATATGTTAAATGGAGATAAGATCCCACAAAATAAAGCAGGCTCCCTGAGGAGTGATTGCCGGCGCCTACTGGTGCCTCAGCACAGCCAGATTTTAATCTCAGATAAGTGGTACGCGCAAAACAGTTTACATAAATTCTAGAGTTAGCACCTTGTTAACAAACTGCACAGTTTGATTATATGAGATTGCTCGATAAGTGCGTGTTTCAGTGTTATTACGATCCGTTATGGCGACTTGCTTAATGGGGTCCCTTTCGTTTACGTAGCTACCTATAGTTTGTAGCTTATATTTTACGTTAATAGATTTTTATATATTATCATTGTTTCCGTATTGCATAACGTACAGATTTTAAAGGAATGTCATGTGAAAAAATATATATTCGATAAGCAGGACTATAATTTTGAGTTTTAATCGGAGTTCTGCGGATTTTCACATGTGACAAATGCAATGGTTGGAAAAACTAATAGCCGTTTCCTAAAGAAACTGGAAAACCATTCGAAGACGACTTTTACTTTTAAATGATTCTTCTTATAAATGATTTCATGGTTTGCTAATGCTGTGAATTTTTGATGCTGCTTCATAATACGAAAATGCTTTTAAGCATCAATGCTTCCATATAAGATGGCACACGAATATGAATTTTCTCACAAATCTTTCTGGGTTAGAAAAAAAAGTTAATGTGTTCTGTCCCAAAAAAGGAATAATAGAAAAAACTCGAGCGGCGAAGAAATAATGAAATATCTTCATCCAACCCTTCTAATTAATAGCCATCAGTGTCTGCTCCACTCTCGAGGGCTGACAACGCTTTCAAGTTTTTTAATATGCTTCCTCACCTCCGTAAAACAGAAAGGATAATTGCGTTTTTCCTCTGCCGAGTTTCAACTCCCTCGGCGTAAATCTCGCTACAATTAGGAAAGTTGGCGATGTTTAACTGACGAGTGGAGAATTCAGCGTAAACGCGCAACGGAAACGCGACCTTACCTTTTTCGTTGTTTTAATTTAGGTCAATGTGACTGTTTACTTAATGTTTGGCTGCTCTTAATCTTGCATTACTCGATGTTACAATATATTCCGATCAATAACAACTATATTTCTAAATTATATGTATATTTGAATCAAATCTATAAAAGGAATGAGATCGACAATTTTTAATTCAGAGAGCTTCTACATCTGATAAAACTTAATATAAGTTTTAATGTTACCATAATAAAGTGATATTTTTTTTGGTTTTCAAAAGTTAAGTTAAGAAATACAGTGATAAGGGTTGGAAAGGCTGGTCCATCTTCTTAATTTCTAGAAAAAAGAGAAAGGTATGGGCGTAAATAGGGGTATTTTATGGTCTAGACCATTCATACAGTAATAATAATATATACCAGGCCGCGTGGGCATGGATTCCTTTTCATTGTTCAGGTTAGGCTTTCATAATAATTCGTTTTAGAATGTTCATTGTTAAACTAATTATGTACATAAGGATCATACTACATTTTGTTATTCATTACTGTGGTACGAAGTGATTGCTATTTGGCAATAGTGCTCCAATGTTTGATTACTATACATCTTAGATTCGTAATTCATGAGTTAAAAAATATATAACAGAATTCAATGGTTTTATGTATTCTGCCTTCATAAGGTTCACTTTTGCTGAAAGACGAAAGTAATAATCGCTTGTAGAGGATCAATGAGGGGGTAATATGAAAAACCTAAGACGACGACAATCGTTTGGGCTGAAAATTGAATAGTTGGATTACGCGACCCGCTGGGGTGTGTGATAGGGTTGTCACTTAAATATAATGTCTTTTTAATAAATCTACTTAGTGAATAGACGACGGGCTAAGTAATGCTTAGAGGTTTAAAGTAAGTGGAAGTCTTATGTAATCAAGAATTACTCACAGAATACTGGGCACCCTTGAAAAATATTCCTCCCGTGACATAAAAAGTCACAATAAAGTCATAAATATTTAAATTTATTTTAAATAAATGAAGTGATAACTAAAAAAGTAATGCTTCTAGAATTAAAAATTCTAATTACTAGATTGTTAGGTGTTTTAAAAAGGATTCCAATAAGACGTATCTCAAATGTAAGCCGTTTACAATTATTTCAAAAGGTAATAATCATAGGATATTAAATATAAATTATAATAAAATATGTATTGAAAAAAGAGGGACATACAACAGTTATATCCAAATCATTCAATATTAGACCGCGCTTGATATTTTCGAAACATACCTTGAAAAATTGTGAAAATTACAAAAATGAGAACTGAAAATAACCCTTCGGTGGCAACCCTAATCGCAACTGCAGGTATTGTCGGCCGCTCGCGGCCTGATTACGCGTGCCATTGTGTAGCAGACATACGACGCAATTAAATATTAGACCGAGTTTGTAGCTTTTCTATTATAGACAAAATATTAATAGTCATGCTAATAATATTTTGTCTATTCTAGAAAAGGTAATGATGTGAAAAAAATGCACGGACGGGAGGTACCAATGGTACACCTAATTTTAGTATGAAGCTATTTTTGCGTTCAGGTGGAACGACGTCGTTTGCGGTATACTTGCTATGTTAGAATTATTACATGTAAATAATAACGTGTAATCCGGATGTAAAAGTGTATACAGGCAATTATTCCGTAACTATTTCAGTTATCAAAAAACTTTATTCTTATATAGAAAGTACTTTAATAACTTTTTAAAAATAAAACGAGAAATATCCAAAATTTACATCAAACACTTCCATACATTTAGTATGAACTTTTAGTTTTCTTATTGTAAGTGGAATTTATTTAGTTTATATTTCAACAAGATGGAGCACCTGCACATAATACAAATGTTGTAATGAATTTCTTACGAAACAATTTTAATGGCTTAATAGCCCATGATAGTGGTTTGTATATGTGGTGGACTTCAGGTACAACTTAGGAGTCGGTTGCAGATATCAGTGAGTAGTAGGTAATTACTAATTACTACTGGTATGCATGCTCGTTTGCAACTTCATAATCACAAAAAAGTAAGTTACGATTACAATGAAACTTAACTGGTTTACTTTTTTCATATAAGAAGAGTAGCAAACAACCATTCAAACCATCTGATGGAAGTAGGCGCAGCCCATAAAGATCCAAGTACAACCACAAACACGACTGAAATCCTATCTAAGCTGGAACGTAAATACGTTGCTGCTTCTGAGGACTAATATGGTCGCCTCGCTTCAAAATGTAGCCGGCAACCGCACCTTTCCTATCGAAACACAAGTAGTTTTGAGGGCGGGGGTGGTACCTCTCCGGTCGAATTTTTTTTTTCTCAAACATATTAATTCTTGACTATATGAAGTGGCCATATTCTCAGGAGTAGCAATCCATTTGCGATGGACTCCACGATTTTGCATAATCAGAGGGATTTATCCGATTTATGACTGCGCTAGAAAACTTTCCTTAATACAAACTGTAGATGGTTATTACTCAACTATTAACCATTGTACGTTCAAAACTAACTAATGATATCAATTTGTGTCGCCATTATTTATGTTGGTATAGAAACGGTAAGAAAATAGTAAGTAAACGCAAACGGTAAGGATCAAATTTTAGTTTTAATCTTATGAGTTTACATAAATCTAAATTTACGATTTTAAACTGATATTATCGCGGAATCCATACATTATGCAATATAACGGGTACTCACGATTAACGTTTTTTTTTCGAAATATCGGCAATTAAAAATCAAAAATCGTTAATCGTGAGGACCCGTTATATTGCATAATGTATAAATCTAAATTATTTTAAGAGTAAATGAGAACTTAGCATAGGAACAGTAAAATTACATGTATTGCAATGAAGTTTATTTATTTAACAAAAAACAGTGTATGATCATAAATTCTTCTTCAAAGTACTCTGATGTACTGATGTTATATTATATCTTTGAAATTTATTAAGTGTAAGTTACGTTATAAGGAAATAAAATAATTGAATTGAATTGAACTGTGCGTATGGTTATTTATTCATATGTATTATTCATTCTAATACTATAAATACACATAGTCATGCATTGGAAAATATGAGACAAGTTTTTAACAATAGTGATAATATATTTTTTTTAATTTTTACTATATTTAAATTTAAATTTTTACTATATTCTATTTTCTTGTGAAAAGTTGTTAAATATTTCGAAGACATGCTAGGTACTCATATTGTGTAGTAAATAAGGCTGTATTGAATTAGTAGATTTGGAAATAATAAAGTATAATAATAGCAATGAATAGAATTTTATTTATTTTTAGGGTGTTTAAAGATGATTTGTACCTAACATAGCATGTCAGAATAGAATGAGACCTATCACTAAATAAGTCAGTTTAAACGTTAGTCAGTTTCTTGTAAGAAAACCTTAAGTAGTAGTTTTGTATTTGAGGCTTCCAATATCATTGTAGTGGATGCTAAGAATGGAATAAAACTGGAGTTTATAGCAAAGTCTGACACGTAGGCAAGTATTCTTTCGCCGTTTCTTCTCCAAAACGAAACACCTTACGAGTCGGTGGTGGTTTATTGACGTTTAAGATGTTCTGTTAAGAATCTACTTTAAATAAAAACATTTTGATTTTGATTTTGATTTTAAATATTGCAATGAAATATGCAAATGAAATTTAATGAATGAATTAATCAGAATGAACTTTAATATGTAAAGCGAAGATGTTATTAGATCTTAAGCGGGCACTGCAGCGTTGCTACTCTTGACAACTAAGATGACTAATACAATATTTAACACATTCGAAACGATATTTTTTTCGAATATGGAACCCAAGAGACCAGGCCCTGAGGTCGTTTCCTCCATTCTTGATATTGAAACCAAGTTGAAACGTTGTATGTGCTCTTCCTTACTACACGTTCGATATCGCCAATATAAAGTGACAAATAATAATTAGAGCAGTTTGTAGTACATTTTATATACATAAATTATTGATATAACTTTTTTATTTGTTAATTAAAAAACACTAAATGTTAAATTAAACTCATCAAAATATAATCTTGAAAACTGCATTCAAATCGGATAAGCCGTTGCTGAGATTAACGTGCAGATATATACACATATAGATATACAGACGAACAGACAAAATGAAAAAACTTTTCTTGCTGTGAATTTTAGATAGCAATCAGTTACAATTTTATATGTATAGATACAGATAATTCGGTTAAGGTTTCGCTATTTCTAATTGGGTTGCGTCTAACACTATCTATTGTCGGACTAGACGGCGACTAGATAGACGTACGAAGCCTCAGTTTTAGGTCAAGTTCCCTGTAAACATACGTGTATTCAGCTATTCGAATAATAAAGTTATTTATACATATTATTTTAATTTTTTCTCTTACCTACAGTTGTTTATACTTAGGGTGATTAAAATGCTTTAGGAATAAGCAACGAAAAACAATATTAAGCAAACAGTGATAAGCAACCGCAGACTAGTTAACAAGTGCAGTGCCATTGCACGCCACTTAAGTGGTAAATTTGAGGAAGCTGTCATCTGAACACAACTCGTCGCGATCGCTGAAGTGGTCTGCTAACGAACACGCGTGTCAAAGCGAAACACTTCATTAGGTGAGCCACGCTCTTCGGCGCACCCCGCCTCACCCGGCCTCACCTCGCCTCACCTCGCCTCACCCCGCTTCTTCCAACCTCTATTTAGTGGGCGTCTTACCGACTTCGCTAATTAGACGACGCAGACTCTCTTCTCATTAGTGGCGAAATTATGCAGTTTGCTGGAATTCGGGTTAAATGTGAGTACCGAGAAAAGTGTGGAATATTCCGCAGTGTCTGGTGACTGGTGCCGATAATAATTATGAATTTCGCGCAATTCGCTGCGGCGTCTTCGTTATGTAGTGGCTGAAATGATTTTATTCAATTTAAATTTAATGTTGGCCAGAAAAATGTAAGAGCTTTTTAAGAATTTTATTCGTCTCTGAGATTTGTACTAAGACTAGTAATGCTAGGCATAATATTGAGATATTTATTTTGAATTTTGTGAACCGTAAAATAAAAAGGTCATGTTTGTGCTAAAGTCAATTGTCGCGTTCTATTGTATTCACAAACCTTGAAAGGTTTCAATATTTCGCTATAGTAGGAAGTTCCCAGGAAAGCGAAGCATTCATATTGCTTAGTATACTTTAATTATTGACATTTATAGGTAATGCCGAGCTAATTAAGAACCGAAATGTGTGGTGTTAACTTCCAATGGTATTGTAGGTGGTAGAACTCGGATATCTGTTTCTGAAAGTACTACTGTCATACCTGTATCTGTCGTGCTTATGACGAGTGTAGGAAGGGAGCGGTGACGTAGACTCAGTTTTTAAAGTGGTTTATACATGTCAATGGACAGCAATGACCGCTTACTACCAGGTGGATTGCATGTTCGTCTAGTACTTTAAACTATTACGCATAGATAATTAAATTTATATTTGAATGAAATTGTGTAATAAAGAAATTTTGCTGTACAATGCTAGTTTTAGTCCTCAGAAATGCTTAGGTGTGTGTGTGGACGACTTTCAGTCGTTTTGTTATGTACAGAGATGATTACAGATATCTATAGTACAGATAAGTAGTTTTATGCCCTATTTCAATATTTTTTTTTTATAATGAAAGAGTAAGAAACGGGCATGCAGGCCACCTGATATAAATAGAACAGAAGTTCTATTTAAGGATAGACGCGGATGCGTTCCTACTCTTGAGGACTAAGATGGTCGCCTCCAAT
>DWON01007812.1:0-12602 GCA_018251015.1 Phocides pigmalion okeechobee
AAGATCATTTCGCATATATAAAACTAGATATTACCCTCGGCTTTGCTCATGCAGAAACAGATGTAACAATACCATTGTATTTAATAATAATGTAATATTTCATTTAATTATAATTATAAAATTTAATATTTCACTTAGGGGCGTTTTTTTAATATCTGTCTTAAAGCTCACTTTGGTTTTTTTTATATATTAGCCTAGCGATAAGCCAGACGGGCTGCCTGATGGAAGTAATCACCGTCGCCTATGAACATTTGCAATACCAGAGGAATCGCCAATGCATCGCCGGCTTTAAATATCACATACACATATTCAATTTCAGACTTTTACTTTCAGCGGTTTCGGTTGTACGTCGATCTAAAGACAGACCCAAATCAGTCACTTTCTTCATTTATATATATATAGACTTCAAAACCAAAAACGTGTTTAGACAACCGTTACTTCGACGAAGTTATTTACGAAACAATAGGGTGGCCGCTGGAGATTAACATAACAAAATAATGCCGCGGTTCGACTGTCAAAGCAAAAGATGCTTATCTATCGGACAAAAGGGAATATTTATGAAAATAAACACTTTGGCACAGTGTGGCCGCGGCAGCTCCTCTGGCCCCATGTTGGGCGCCAATAGGGCGTCAACACAATGGCGCACGTGCACATTAACACCCCAAGTCGTATTTAAAGCATACAACTACTGTTTCTATGTTTATATTTCACAATTCACTGAACGGTAATAACTATTCACACGGTGGAATACCCCGACTAAAAAACTTTAGTTAAAAACGATAACGACACGTGTCAGTTAACTATAGTAAATAAGTTGAGTTTGGAACAAGAGAGACTTATTGTTGCGAAATGGTTGCAGTACAATGCCATGTTTTGCGTCCAATTACTACCCAAAATAATAATAAAAATCAAAAAACGATTACCAAATAAACATCAAATAAAAACAATCTATATAACTGTTTATACAAAATTCATTATATAAAATTTGTGTATAATAAAACCATAAAATTAAAATTATTTTTAACGCGCTATTAGTTTATGGATTCAAAATGGCCGTCCATTAGGTCGGATTCAGGCAACAGTCCGCAACTGCCATTAATGTGAGACACGCACATCCCGCGATACGTCATATTTATAGTTGCCGCTTATAAAATGCATTAGTGTTACCTTCCTATCCTACTGTGACTGTTGGGAGTTTTATAAAAATAGTGAAACTAAACATGGAAATGTTTTACGAAAACCTACTGTAACATTGACGAATTAAGAAATATTTTTCTCTGCACTTAAATGGGATACTTGATATCAATGCACGTGGCCCATTAGTGGAGGAGATGTGATGCACTCCGGACCATAATGCAGTTTAAATGTACGCATTCCATAATTTCTATTTTAGGTCTTGTATTACTAAATATTATGTAAAAAGAACACCCATCGATGTAAACAAGTTTGTTGTTGTTCCTACTAGATGGCAGCACTTGCTTTAAAGATAATAATTGTGATTTGTTTGAACTTGGAATGGCAGTTACCTGTAAGAAATAAAGGCATTTTATTTAAACATATTCAATTGACCACAATATGATCATGACAAAATTCACGTTAACATTATCATGAAAACGAAAGGACAAGTTACTAAGAAATGGTCTTATAAATAAAACAAAAAGCTCATACATCATTCGAATACAACGACGTATAGCATTAGAATGGCAATAGTGAATACATTTTACAAGAAGAGCGGCGAGTCTGAACTCCAGAGGCGGACGATAAATCCTGTTCGACGACGTTTCCTTCAAGGGCGCTGGTCTAAAATTAGCTTGGCCGGGACGAAGGCCGTTCTTCCCGGCGAGCGAAGGACGCAAACCACGTACCAACACGACGTCCTAGCGTACATTGCACACGACATCACCGCTCTATTCTGCATACACTGCTGTTTATCAACAAGCGATCATCCAAACGCGATTCTAAGCGAGCAATGGATATATTCATACGAGATTCAGATGCAAAGCGGAAGTCTAACCTGCATAGAGGGGGAGGGACGCGCCGTCCGGACAAGGCTTCTACTTACATATAAACATAAGTCATTGGCAGAATAACTTTGAACCTGCTGTGTGCTTGTTTAACTACTTTGTTTAAAACCAGTATCTAATGTTAATATCAGCGTACGTTAAATGTGTGATGTTTAAGATTAGAGAGTTCCGACGGATTTATTGGTGATGAGAATGTTGTTGTATAAAAAAGTATAGGGCTTAATAAATGTCTTTCATTAAATACAAACAAACATTTGACGGTTTATGATTGAAACGCAACTAAAACATAGCCGCATATGTTATGGCTAAATATCATTATATTAATTTTGCCAATTTTATATTACATTTTACATGCCAGTAAAGGCGAAATAGAATTCTAATCTAAGAATTTTACCTGCGTTCGTGCGAATAAATGATTTGATTTGAAAAAAATGTTTTAAATCTTTTGCAACTCAATACAAAAATTATCGAACTTATATAAAGAATTCGTGTTTGTTTAAAATTTTATTTTGAATGTGCGTGAAATTTCATGATTTCTAAACTGAGTGTTTGTGTACTTTTCTTTTTGAGTTCACGGGACTATGTACGCGACTATGTAAGCCTATGTTTGCGACCATGTAAGACTATGTGTGTGACTTTTATACCATGTTTATGAATATTTGAGACTGGGATCCGCCCTACAAGGAATCCTAGTGTGAGATGATGTGTATGACTATGTGTGACTATGAGTGAAGAAAGCTTTATTTATTTCTAATACCCAAGATCTGGGGCCGACGCAAAAAACGTCCGCGCCACGTCGACGGCGCCAAGCCAACGAACGATGCGATTAGCCACGATGTGGTGAAAAAACTACACACAACGTAACCATACGTCCCGTTTTGCACGGGACAGTCCCTTTTTCGTGTCACGGCGTGCCCTAGAAAAATCTCAGGACGCCAAGTTGACGCCTTTCCCGTACTATGCGGGACGTAAAATTGTCGCCTTTTCCCAAACTGTGCTGTATTAAAAGAAAGTTATTATGTTTAACAAATATAAAGTTTTAAAGAGTGCCTATTAGGACCAATTCGTAATTCTACTAACTCTTTACTAGTTCACACAATAGAGATAAACGAGCCTCATTCTATCGTTGAATCATATCCTATAACAATTTGTTTAATTCTATAAACAATTACTAACTGTTTAAATAATTTATGTAAATTAATAAAAAAAGAAAAGTACCGGAGCAACCATTTTCCTTCAAATTTTCAAATTTAAGCAATACTTTTTCAATGTACTTAAAGTAAAATACTGAAAATAAACTTTTTTTCCTTTTCGGGTAACTTCTAGCCAGTTATCTATAAAGCAAACTAACTGTTTTGCATATATTGGACCTATTAATCGAGGTAAATATGCATTTGTCCCGTTTCGAGTACAAAAATACATGGTCAAATTATCTACACACCAACATCACTCGGTTCCAAGAACGCATTACGGCTTAGTATAACAATGATAATGACTTCGATTCGCGAGAATATGCCTTTTATCGAATTATTCGCAACTTATACGCGCTTGTACCTACATACGTGATTGTACTAACATAGGTATTACGCGGCGAAGTAAATGAGGAAAACTCGCCACACGACAGTATGTCATCGAAATAGGGCCAATGTCAGGTTCGCACCGTTTCGAGAATTTGAATTATGTAAACATCTTTATTGATTTTGTTTTATGGTAATTCCGAAAAAGTACGAAAGTTAGCGTAAAACGGTAGGAACTAAGGAGCTTATAAGAGCTTTATGTATTTATTTCATTTTACAAATGATAATTATTGTAAATGATTTACATAAGGGCATACAGGTCAGTACCATTTCTAGTCTAAATTTTTTACAAGACGTGCAAGATATATGTATGTGTACATTACATAACAAAAGTAAAAAATGTGTCTATAAAACCAAATGAATTTATTATTTATTATCTAATTATTTATTGTGAGTGTATTGAAAATCAATCACTAAATCAATCGACATGACAAACATTTAACAATTAACGAAAAAATAAAAAAGGGAAAAGAAGATTATACTACAATTAAACACAAACTATTTTACACATTAAAAATTAAATCTTAAATAATTAAAATCATTAATAAATCATCAATTAGACGAAATAAAAATTGAGTATTATTAAAAAAAATGCGTACGGTCTAATCTTCCTTCTATCCATCTGCAAACAGATCAAATTGAGCAAAATTCTATTGTTCCTTAATCTAGACTTCGTAAAGTATAAAATCGGTAGACTGATAAAAATACAGGTAAGTTATATTTTCATTTATAATTTATATCATGTAATATTAAGTTACCATTAGAACCTTTAAGGAAAAACCTGTAAATAAAATGTGCAGAAGCATTTTTTTTTAATTTATAGTATTACATAGTAGAATATCCTTGTTTCCATCCAGTATTACTGTTGACCTAAATCCTATTCTTACGCAAACTACTCGGAGATTTATTCACAAACTGGGTAAGACAAAAGGACAATGCTTGAAAAGAAACTCATAATATTGTAATCTAACAATAGCGAAGTAACGGCTGCTTTTCATATTTCATAAAATATCATTTTATTATAATATCCTTCTTGGAATATTATAGAGATCTCATTTTTTATTCATTCATTACATAGATGAAAAACGAACTAGACGTAGGGTAGATAGTTTAATCTATCATTAGATCTATCAACAGTTTTCCGCGCCACGGCAGTTTCGCTGTGACCGCGAACCATGCAACTGGTTAGAAATATCGACAATCAAAAATCAAAAATCGTTAATCGTGAGCACCCGGTACGTAGTAAAATGTCTCATTTCGCTCGTCTAACCAACTAGCAAACGCTTCCAAGCGTTTCTATTTCTATTACTAACGCTCACTTAAAAGTGTCACTTTATCGCATACGTATGGCGGTTGTCGTTTGACAGGGGAGTTTTAATTGGTCGAACCGAAGATTGTAAATACTTTCCATGGCTAGACCTTAAGATTAATCTAATAAATATATAAAATAATCTAATAATAATATAAAAATAATCTAATAATAAGTCAATTTCATACGTCTTTGTATTATGCTCTATTATTCTGAAGGTAGGTAGTTCGGGCGGGGACGTGCCACCGTCGCTCTCATAATTCGCGATAAAGCAGTATTTGCGTTTCAATTGTAAAGGTGCGGTTGTCAAGCGAAGCGACCAACTCTGTTCTCGGGAGTAGCAACGCATCTATGTACGACGTCAGGCAAGACTTCAGCCTTGGTTTGACGTGACAAACATCAAGGGGACTGCACGGTCATTTACTCCAACAGGTGGTACTTTTATGTAAATACATACATAAAAACAATGTAATAACAAATGACGTCATATTGTAAAGTATAACTTTGCAATATATTAAGTCATGTATTATCATCGGCTTAACAATGAGACGTTTTCGGGTTCCCATATCGAAATTTTTAAAATGAGGACAAGATACGAACAATGCGAACGTAATTGCTCCCATTTCACAGGTAATTGTGGTCACTGAGAATGGAAGAACGAACGATAATATTTTATCGGCCATTACGTGAGTTCGTGTAAATTGTTAATTGTTTACAAAACTGTACATCGTACATACAGAATGTGAATAACGGATCGATGGGTTAGCAGAATTAACACTTCCCTGCGGCGTACACAACTGCCGTATTGCCGCTTGTATACGCCTGTTGTGTACATAGAAATCTGAATTACGGGCGAACACAAGCGCTATATTTACGTCGGCGTTACAAGACTGCGGGCTGAACAACGTTTGTGTTTCGTAAATGTTACACTGATGTTAAAAATACAATATTTCTGTGAATTGTCAATACACATTCATTCTAGAGAAAACAGTTCTAGTTTAGTCCGCCTGCCGTAATGCTGACTCGACGTCATACATAGATGTTACCACTTGTGGGGATGCCGGTGGTATTCGACCCCCTGAATCAAAAGCTAGGGTGAAGAGGGAATCCTCGTGGCTCGATCTCCTCTACCCATCTCCTCCCCCACGAGAGTCTACAGTACCGTTGACTGAGAGTAGCAGATTAGGTGTAGGACTCTAGAATCCTCAGAACGAACGACCGTAATAGGGGCCGTTTCGGTCGTTCGTCCTGAGGACTAAGATGTAAGTGTAGCCGGCAACTGCACCTATATATATAAAATAATAATAGAGTACGGTAGAAAATCCTAGATGTAATTCAAACAAAGGCTGCGAGATCTTCGTGTAATTCCATCTTGCTTGTTATTTATCGCAGCGGGTTCGAGGCCGGACGCTGTAACCCGCGAGCCGCAATAGACACGAAGCCCTTCAATCATCACGATCACGAGCCCTTATCGGAAAGAATTATTTTGAACTTGAAAAATATTACAACAAAATCCTTAGGTTACTTTCAAGTAGAACCGATAGGTATAGTAAAATAGACTCTGAATCGTACGAATTCATTTCAATATCCCGTGATTTAAAACAAGCATCGATCTATTTCTATATCGACTGTTACTGATCTGCAGTATTATTCTGTAAAATAGTAACTCAAATTTTAATCTCGATGAGATATAAAACTCGCTTCAATGACGAATATTCTCGTTGTCAATTTTAAATTCGACGTTCTAAGCCGTAAATCTTATGAAATACCGTTAATGTAAAACATAATATTTACATACAAGTCTTCATATCTACTTTATACTTGAGCCTTTCATAGGTGGTAAAAGTATAGTTCGACCTTGGAGGTACCACCGCTGCCCTCATAATCCGCCATTAGCAACATAAAGTAACTGTATTGTTTTATTTCAAGATATACATTTGCCTGCTACATTTATAAAAATGCCGGATACACTGATACCATCTTGTTTCTCAAAAGTAGCAACGCATTTGGGTACGAGCTCAGATAGGACTTCAGTCCTGTTTGGGGTTGTATGTCCATGAGCTGCAGCGACTACTTACTAATACTAATTACTACTAATACTAATAACCGTGCTGGTTTGCTAATCTTTTAAAATAAAATAGTGATTTAACCGTTTATTAAAATATAAAAAAATCAAAATTCAAATATTTTATTTCATTGTAAGGTTACATACACTTAATGAACGTCAAGGGTACGGTGTAAAATCAGTACATCGGCTTTGAGCGCCCTTTTGGCTAAGGTTGACCGGGAGAAAAAAGCCGGCGGAAAATATCAATTTCGTATTCTTTAAAAGTCGACGTCTTTTACAGTTTTACAGAATACGAATTTGATATTTCACCGCGGATTCCGCATTCGAGATAATAAACCGATCTTACGGAATAACGCCACAGATCTCAATCATTATCGAAACCAGCAATCAAGCGGGACCGACCGACGATATCTAACGCCTACAGCGGACGACACGTAACTACCAGCCAGGCTGCCCTTTTGCATTCTTAGCTATGGATTTATTAGAAGCGCCTTACTGAAAGCGCTCCTTATTACTGAGAAATCTCAAGTCTACCTTAAAATGTATAGGTTAAGAACTATTGTTAATCTTCATCAGAGGTCTCGGGAATGATCAAAACGTTGAAAATTTGATTTCGCTCCTTTTTTTAATATCTTATATGGTTACTGCAGTCTTTTAACATCCGCGTCTTTTTCAGCGACCAAATTCCTGCCCGTTGGAACCCTTCTAAGTGATAAGTTTTAGGCCTTATCAGATAAATCAATAACGCTAGCAATTGGAATAAGAATAACGTTTGCTTCCATCAGCTCTCGGGGAATCTTGTCACCTTGGGACATTAATGGGTTGCAACCAACCGAGCGGGTTCCTAGGAAAAAGTATGCAATACCGGCTATTAAGCATCGGTGAGGCCGGACTGGTTCGGCGGGCTCCAATGGGTAATAAAAAGCGGGGTGGGTTACGGCACAGGGTCGGCGCCCTCGCGCGGCCTTCGCCCCTCCCCCCGCGCAAGGACGTCGCCCGCGTTGCATAACAACCGCACGCAACAGATACCGTACGGAGGAGTCGCCGAGATCAGGGTTGCCAGAAAATCATCGTCTATCCCTGTATTCATGATCAACTCAATAATTCCTATCAATCTAAAACATAGTCTACCATTTTTCAATTACAGGTTTGAAATCTGACGACATCATTTTATATTAAAACTTTAATTTTTGTCCAAGCTGGACTAACGTTTAGTAGATATCATCGTTTTAATTTTGTAGCGAATTCGATGAATCTACAGCCAATATACTTGCCGAAATTACGGTAAGTGACGCAACCTGGCAACCCTGACAAAGACGGTCGCCCGCTGAGTGCGCACTACAGTGCGCGCCCGCGACGGAATGAAAATAAAACCAAACATCAAACCATGCACTCGTGTATTGCTTATCTCTCATCTATGTTGTTGAGTAGTCGACTACTCCGCGGTAAGGCCCGGCTTGAAACTCTTGCAACCTTTCCAAAGATTTTCTGGTTTCCAGTGTTGCCAAGAGGAACTGTTTTATTATAAAACTAGTTCTTGCGACTTCGTTCATAAAATTTTCGGGTATTTTCATATTTTCTAACAGCAAAAAATTCTCATGTACTCATACCCGCAACTTTTAAATAGTTTTTTATTATTATTCATAAACCGATTGAAATACATTAAATGTGTCAAATATGTGAGTATAAAAAATAAAAAATAAAAAAATATAAAATTATTTTTTGTTTCTTACATCATTTGACAAATTAAACCACTTACAATTTTACACGTAATGAATAATAGTAAAAAGAAACAATTACGGATACAAGTATTTTTTGTTATTCGGATATCCGCGAATACGGATACGGATATCTGACGCATCACTAATGGTAATACAACTAGATCTTCGAAGACCTTGGGGAGCAGCTGCAAGCGCTACGCAGTTCTTGATAACGTTGTTTCATCAACAAATTCCAACGTCACAAGAACTACGCCGCGGAATGCAGATTCGTGCTTGATACGCAAGATTTTCCTCACGATGACTGGAAATGTTTCTTGTTTTCTTTCAACGGTTCCAAGGACTTAATTAATATTCAAAACGCACTATTTACACGCGGTCCCTATTACTCCGTAGAAACGTTGTTTGTGCCGACTACTGCGAATCTGTAATTGTAGGAACTGGATTAGAGCGAAACGCCGGGAGCTAAAGTGATATTGCATATTGGTGATTAAGGCTTGGTTTGATCAAATTTGAATATAGGTTAAACTGACAATGAATACCGAAATAACTAATACTTTCTTTATAAACCAAAATTACTTCCTACAACATTGTTAAATATTTATACTGTTGTCGCTCTCAATAAAAATAGGGTAGTTGCGCTAAAAATGAGGTAGTTTGGAAAAAAATGTTTTCATCGAATCGGACGACATCACCTGATCGCCCCACCTTCCTATTTCGTTTTACCTGAACTTATTACAAAAAGGGACTGTAGTTCTAGATCAAGATGCATTATATTCGGTGGCGTCGCGATATACGGACCGCTCTCTGTTTCAAGAGACTGTCCTGGCCCTTTCTATTGTTATTTAGCGATGTGATTGCTATTTTGATTGTAACACTAGATTGCCGTGATGGTTTAATTGAATAAGTCGCTAACTTTATATTTGGTAAAATCCTTGCAGTAGCGCTTCTAATGTCCGAAACGCCCCATATATTTCTATATCTGTTATGTTCTCATCTATGTTCTTATAATATCATGAAATCCATCAAAAAGTTAAAGTCGTTTGCTACTCTTCTCATATAACAAATAAGTTAATCTGTGATGGCGGACAGCGATCAACTGTTAGATTTTTTTCTTTTGTTGCTAGCGTCTCGGCCTCTTGACGATTTTGCCAATGACAGAGAGCTGTTTGATAGTTCTATAATAATACAACTCATGTCATGCGTGATTTGAAATATAACGCAATAAAAACGTCGTCAGTATAAAGAACTATTATAATTGTCGTATTTACAATTGTATTCGATTTATTTATTCAAAATTTGTTTATTCGAAAAAATCGATTTATTTATTCGAAATTCGGATTTGCGTAGTCAAACAATTAAAATAGGGGATGCAATTTACTACGGGGAAATAATTATTTCTTAAGTAACGATATTTCTTTTATATTTTGTTCCTTGATATAGCGTAATTGGGCGCTATGAGAGGAATTTTGGTACACTAAGAGGTAAAGAGATCTTAAAGATGAATTTTAGTAATAACAACTTTTGCGTGTGCAAATCTACTGACATATAAATGTCAAATTGGATGAATGGTTTCGCGAGGCGATACCCATTTTCGCGTACAGTTAACGTGCGCAGACACGGGATATTGGCAATTAAGTAGCAATTGTGTTCGAGAGCTATGTTTATTGCAACATTGTAGGCAACGAATTGACAAGGCGCCGCTACTTGCAAAATTAGTATTTGCGATGAGGATTGAATTACATCTTTAAGACATAAATGTAAAGTGGAAGAACTTCAGTTCGACCGGGGAGGTACCACCGCCGCCCTCATAATCCGCTGTAAAGCATTATTTGTGTTTCGGTTGGAGAGGTACGGTTGCCGGGCACACTTTGAAGCGAGGCGATCATCTTAGTCCTCAAGAGTAGGAACGCATCCGCTTCCGTCCTTAAATAGAACTTCTGTTCTATTTGAGACTGGACGTGGTTGTCCATGGGTTGCAGTGACCACTTAACATCAGGCCTGCATGCCCGTTTCTTACTCTTTCGCAATGAAAAAAAAATGTTATTATTATTAATATACATACTTAAGCCGACAGCTGGCAAATAATAGACTTGCACATTAATTACGGTTTTGTTTTTTTTGTACGGATTGGAAATGACTTTATTTATTTTCATACAATCGTGTGTACACCGGGTCATTGATCGAGACATGGATGTTATGTGATTTGTACCTGTCAATGGCCGTCAATTTGTCAATTTGATAGAAAATGTAACACTGACGTCTCCATACTGACCTCTCATGCAAAGGGTTCCGAACTTGATCACCAGCCAGGCAAATATCTAAACAATGAATTTAGATTTACTTATCTGGGTCTGAATGCCTGGGCTCTTTTCTTCTACCCACAACCCACTGGATTACTTACGTAGGCATTACGCATAAGCCCGAGTAACGAATACCATAATGAATATGATAAATTCGTTATGGTATTTGAAACTCGGGCAAGGAGTTCATAAAGCGTATAAATACAGCCAATATTTGATCAGATATGTGTCACGTATTTGTGCCAAGAGCAAACAGCCAATGTTTTCATTTGTCAAATATTTATTTGGGTTAATGAACTGCTGTTGCAAGCATGTACTTGCGTACTAGAGTATTCATTCTTTGTGAGTTTATTACTAACCACGGGCCGTGCAACTGGTTCCAAATATCGGCAATCGAAAATCCAAAACTTTTTAACTCACGATGAAAAGCCCGTAAAAAGTAAAATTCATTCTCTATAATTCTAATATACTGTCAATACATAATACAAGTATAAATAATAAATGTGTATATGTGTATGTTATGCAATCTAAACACAAAAGTTACTTCATAGAAGTATAAGGTAGAATCAGCAGTAGTTGTTAGTAGAAACAAGTAGAAATTATATGGTTCCCGGGAGGTACTATCGTCGCGTTCATTTGTAGAGATGCCGGCTCGTTTATATAATATAGGATCCGTCTTAATCAACGCATTTACAGGCGATTTCAATTTGGACTTCAGTTGTCGAGTCCTGTTTTATATGTGTTAACATATATGTACATGGGTAGCACCCCCTCAACCACCCAAGAGGGGGACGCATCTGATGAAGGCTTAGAGACCCCTACAAAGCCAACCCCTAGGTGGTGTTTAGTGGGTAGACACGTAGGTTACTTGTGAGCCCCACATAACTACCGCGAACATGTGGTATGCATGAGCATTCACCACTTCCCTTCTTTGTCACCACCACCTTTGTCAGAGCTCAAAAAAAAATGTACATGGGCAATAATGTTATAACACAAGTGCATGGGCTATAGAATTCACTTGCCAATAGAATAAACAATAATAAATGTCCATAAGTGGCAGTAACCACTTACTAACGTAGACGGCATTGTTCTTTTCAAACCTCCACTAAATACCGAGCGAGGTAACGTTACCTAGTCTCCTAGACTCTGGACTTAACGAAACAATTTAAGCCCGATGGATAATACGTGGCTCATCCGTTCCATAATACCATGGCGTCACAGATTAAGCGCAAGTAGGCAGCGAAAACTATCAAGTTCCTATCAGGTTCCCGTATCACATACCAGAGCTCGAGTCTGCTATTCGTAGCACGGAAGACTAATGTAGAAATATAGACTCCTAATGAAAACAAAAATATTTTTATTGGACTCTTATTTCATGCGGATAGATGAATGTATCCAAATCTGACTATTCTACTATTACTAATATTGTACCTTATTGTACACCAAAGTTGCTGTTATGTTGTAAATATTTTTAATAAAATAAATAAATAAAAATACAAACAATTACAGCCAATACCATTACATTCGTTAGTTAAACTTCTTATTGTTAAAGTTAAAAGACGGTCTTGTCCATCCGATGATTCAATAAAGATCAAGAAACACC
>DWON01007813.1:0-12602 GCA_018251015.1 Phocides pigmalion okeechobee
GGATTCAAGTTAAAGCCCGTATATCTTATCAATTCATTAAGTTTTTAAAGTCTGTTGCTGGGCATAGGCCTTTCCTAATTTCCATTAATAGACCTGGTTGGGGGCACCTGAAGGCACAGGAATTACATGGATGAAAACAGACATATTCTGTTTTAATTTTAAGACATATTGTGTGGTATTAAAATTGTAAGCAAACTTAAACTTGTAATGATGACAATATTACTTCTTTACAGTAGAACAACACAGTTTCGTTAGTGATAACAGGTATACTATGACCGTCGATTGGCGACACCTAGGAAATTTCTCAGAACGATTTAATCTTTTATCATTTCACTGTTCATTCTATAAATATTAGACCAAAAAATCAGCATTATTCCGTTGATATTAAACCGCGAAACAAAAGCAAAGCGACATAAAAAGCGTTGTAACAGCTTGTTAGGGCATATTGCTCGTTACAGCGCGGCTATTTATTTTCGAGTGGCAACATCGAAGAGTCTATAAACAAAAAAACACTTCGGCGACTGTTTTCATTGACAACAATGAGCCGAAGCACTTTGCCCTAGTGTTAAGAGTGAGGTTTGGAGTAGGCACTCACTTTTCGCGACAAGGTATCTGAGTAGGGGTACTCGGTTCAGTATTTTCATTGTGTGCTTTTAATTTTGAGTGCGCGAACTAGCTCGCTCTCCCGGGACGTGTGTTTGCGAGGGTAATATTTGCTTCCGCTGTATAATTCAACCGGCCGCCATATTTGCCAAAGAGCAATCATTTTAATATCGCCAGCCATCACATTAGGGCCGAGTGGGATACTTACTTTGTTGGATGGATTAATTTTTCAGTTTTAATTAGATAGCTGCCCCGTGATTCGGGGCTTTCCACTGCCAACTGTAGGCAAACTTGGACGAGAATCCATTTTAAATTCAATTCGATGTTTGAAATGCTACCTACATATTTTATTAAGAAAACGAATGCGTTGCTTTTTTGTTATTGTGGAGTTTACTCTTAGAGTTTTACTTCTTCGTTTTCATAGTTTACCTATTGTAAATATATTGTAAGCATAATTTTCTTTATTTGTGTTATTTTAAAAATTACAAGGACAAGTAAGGATCGATTATTGACTGTTATGAGAATAATTTTTTGAATTGCTGAAGTAAGGTGCGCTTGACAATTAAATATTGCCATAATTATCATATCCAGGACAGGTCAGCTATTGACTTAAAAAAAAATTAAGCGGTAACGAACATTTGGAGTAAGGAAGTAAACCTTTTGCTGGGTGAACACTTGGCATAAGAGGTAGTTTTTTACGCAAAATGTTCGCTATAGTAAAGTCTTCGCGTGTTCTACTGGTAATAGGATATAAAGGTTCTGGCTGTTCAATCTTAGCGATACGGAAAGAAAACTGCTACACCTCTGCTTATTAGTCTAGACTGGAAGGGTTTTTTGAGCTTTGCATGCCTTAAAAATCCAAAAACCAAAAATTTTCAAATACACATTTGATCATCAACAGTGCGTAATAAAAGTACAAAATAAAATACATGTTCATACAGATACACAAATAATAATAAATAAAAATAAAAAAACAAAGAAATACTGTTATCCCTATTATTTTATTATTATAGTACCTATTAATTTCCTAAAGTGAAATTGAATCGTATTTTCTAAGACGAGAATGTTGACTGCTGTACCAAAGTACAATTTAAAGTTAAACAACGTCATCTCTTATTAATTAATGAAACGAAAGTAAATTGTCATGCGCTGCCATTTAAACTAATGTCATCTTAACAAAAACAGTTCAAGTATTAAGAGATGGCGCTGTTTACATAATATTAAACGTTATATTTATTTCCTATAATACTACTTCACTCTTGCATATCAAAATATAAGATCAAGAATTTTATTAATAATAATGTCTGATAAAGTTACTTAATAATAACTAGCTTAGCGCCATCTCTCTTTATGTTAAGAACATACACAGAATTTTTAATCTGATAATAGATGGCGCTGTTTATGAAATGTACATAGAGAATCGAGTGGTATTCTAACTTTTTAACTACCACATATTCTATTCAGTTTTAGTATTTGTTTCGATTATGGTAATGAAAGTATGTTAATCTTATATTCTTCTACTTACGTGTCAATGTCTTATCAGAATATAAAAATAAAATCAAACTGCCACACTGTTATTATAATTATTTATAAAAAATTGAATCTCAGTAATTAAGGCCGTCATTAAATTGCTACATAATTATAGCCGAGAACGCCCAGTCTTAAAAAAATAAATTATCTTTAAAGTCTAACTTATAACATTATTTGAGTTGGATGATAATTAAAAATAGAGAGGCAATAATATATACATAATTTCCTTGGTAATGATAATAATTAAGCAAATCTGCGAAATAAAGTGGAGATTAAACTTAAAAGTAATGGAAATATAAATCTCTTAACGACGTAGAATCCCGCGTCTCTGAATAAAACAAACATAATTATGTAAAATAAAAAAATACTATCACTAATGTCATTAAATGTCTTAAAAGTTAAATATTTCAATGCTATTTTTGAATAGTTAAACAACAGTTAGGATAAGTTTATAAAGAGTGGATTCTTAATTATAGAGTATAACTCTGTAATGTCGAAATACATTACATTAAAGTAAAAGTATTATTTATTCTTTATAAACGGTTCCTTTTAGCATGATTTTGTACTAAAACAAAAAATGGCAAACAAACATGGCAATTTTAAATCTTGTGATTATAAATTTGTGATTGTTAACTTATTAGAATTTTTAACTTAAAACTAAAACACTTGTGCTTTATTGCACTACTTAAAGAAATATTAATTAACAAACAAAATCATATAAACACTACATCTATTCAACAACTAAATCAAATTCTTCAATATCTTCACACATTGAGTTGAAACCGGCTGCCCAAGCTTCAACTTCTTGTTCCTGTTAAAAAATGAATCACTTATTACAAATTAATGCACTAAATGTTACCCTAAATGTAAATTAACATTTTAGACTGCCGCGCTCGTATATTAAATCGAGTAAGTATTGCGGGAGGCGGCACTAAACTGGAGCTTATTTGGCTAGACTGAAGATACGCGTGTATCATCTACGATTACAGAGACGTATGTTTTTTTAGCATCGCCTACGAATACAGACGTATTGTTCGCTCCTAGTTTTGTAGCGCCAACGTAAAAACAGAACTTTTGTTCGCCCGAAATACATAGACTTGTCCCTACAACACAGGTGTGTGGACGTTGCGTCGCGCATTACACGGCAATGTTGTAGCCACAGGGAAAGCGTTAATATGAAAAGTTGCAATTTATTAATTATAAATTTTAATTTGTGATTAATAAATTGCATCTTATATTGTATTGCATATTGTAAATGGCAAGGATCTAAGAGACTGGAGATAGACTGACAGGGTGTTGAACCTAATATATCCAAAGACAATAGATATTTTTTTAAATTTTAATATAGGAGCGAATGAACAGACAACCTGATGTTAAATGATTACTGGTACAAACATCCACATACAAAGTTAAACGTCATCACCCAGCCTCTATCAATCTATCAATGTATCCTATCAATTATGTAGCATTCTGGCTGCAATTGCAGTAGTGACAAAATGAAATAATGTCAATACTGTTTGCAGTAATTTGGTTTTAAAAAATACATGTAGCAAGTATACATGCAGCCATTTTTGTAATTGGTGGCTGCTGCCGATGTAACAAGAGTCCTAATTAAACTTGATCACGAAATTGTTGCTATTTTTGTGGTCCAAGGTAAGGCCTTATTATTAAGTGAGTTGACAACTATACCTTTACACCCAAAATGCAAAGAAGCTTCACATTATACATATATGATCACGGCAATGGTACCTTTCCAGTCCAACCATATAATATTATCCACCTTGGATATATACTTTCTACATAGATATAAAAAAAATAATATATAGGAATATACCTCTTTCTTGGACAACTTTTGTTTTTTAGTTTTCTTTTTCCTTGTAGTCTTTTTAGGTTCTACTGTGGGCATCTTGAATGTCAAATCATGAAGATCGTCTTCATCAGTAGAAACATTCTCCTCTGCAACATCACTAGGTTGTACATCACTATCAGAGATGGAGTTCTGGCGGAATGTTACAACTTTTTTTGCTTTTCCATAGCTTTTCCTCTGTGCCTGAAATATATAAACAATGTGTTGAGTCATATATTATTAAGATTAAATTCATCGAAAAATAAAATTACAAAGAAAATGCTTAGAGGAAACTTGTTTCAAATATATTAATAAATGCAAATTTTATTTATATAACAAATAAAAACATATACTTTCAACATATACTTCTTGAAAAAATCTAATATTTTAATTTAAACATTTACTGTATAAATAAAAAAAATTACAAAATAACTTAATACTCTTTCAAATATTTTTGAGGAAAATCATATCCTGAACCATAAATTTTAACATCACTATTATGTATCTCTATATATAATTATCTCTTCTTCTTTGTCACACACTCTTGCCAGAGCAGTTGTGGCCAGTATGATATCTCACATATATTTATTATAGTTGAATGTAATTGTATAGTCAAAAATTATTATTTTAGAGCATTTCGGTTGGATTCTTAAGACTTCTAATCAAATACATTCATTAATTGCACCATGTATCTAATATTTTTATGATAAAATAAAATATAAATTACCTTTAAGTGATGTACTAATTCTATATCTTCAAACAAATGGACAGACTGGTCATCATCATCATCAGAATCTTCATTCACAGGAACTTCAGTAACATTAGTAGTTTCACTAGTTTGAATGCATTCTTTTTCTGGAAAAACAGGTGGTTCAGATGCAGATTTCATCTGATCAAAAAGTGTATTTACTGTGTCAGAACTTTGAATTGGTTTGGATCTGACTGCTGCAGGTAATGCAGCTCTTGTTGGCTCTTTTATTCTGTTAATCTCCTGAAGAACTGCCCTCGCCCGAGGCTTTAATGCACGCAGTTTTCTCTTATCTACTTTCTTTGTAGGAGACACATTCTCTTGATCATGATTTTCACTCTCATCAAATCCAAAATATGTGATATCCTTATCTCTTTTCTTCTTAGTTGAGTTTTTGGCATTTTCTGTACTGTTCTCTTTCGACCCCTCAGAATTACCCTTAGAACCATTGGATGTATCATGATTCATATCCTGATTAGGTGGAGTGACATCTTTATTAGGGGCAGGTTTATTTTGTGCATTTTTCTTAGGTGTTACTTGTTTCTGCGTCTTTTTAAAAACCGAAGTATTATTTAAGTCTTCAAATAGTGAATTTGCTTTAACTGGCGTCAATTTATCTTTTCTCTTCTTAGCACTCTTCTCAACACATTCTTTTATAAATGATATAATGCTTGGTTGTTTCAATTTGGATGTATTGTCTCCATAAATCTGAGGTAAGTGATTTTCCTCATTCGTTTCAGGTCCCATGTTAGTATAGACATGTTTCTTTTTGCTTTCATTGAAATTGATAAATGAGCTTTCAAATGCTGGTGTCATGTTGGGTTTAACATATGTGTTCACTTGCCATTTTATTGGTAGACTACCAAACTCTACCCTCCAAGGACTTGCTTCTGGACGCCTTGTAGAGACATTCATGCTACTACTGGCCACAGGGTGGTCATCAAAGAAGCTCAAATCATCTCGAAGATTCAAAGGATCAGCATTATGAGGAGTTTGTATATTTTCTGTATCTACATTTTGTGGAGCAGGAGTGATTGGTCTACAAGGTGAATTAACTGGTGAGTAGTTAATTACATCGGCATGACTATCTTCAAAATCTAATGCAATGTCTTCTACTCGAACAGAATTATAGTTCTTCTGGGATATGTGACTATTTTCAGCATTACAAATTATTGATTCCTTCGTTGTAGGATTGGTAGAGGTAACTTGTATGTGAACCTGATTTGATGAGACAGTTTGAGTGTCGGACTTTGTTGTAATGACTGGAGGAACCGGTACTTTTCCTTTATCAGCATTTGTGACAGTTTTAGTTGAACTTTTAGTAACTTTATTCTTTAAGGCTAAGAGAGATTTAGCAATGTTTACATCATAGTTGTTTTTGAAATGAACTGATTTGAGTTTTGGTTCTCTCTTCTTTGCTGGCTTTTTTCTTTTCTTTTTCTGTGGTGGTGGTTCCTCATTTGGATCATATGTAAATTCATACACATCAATATTACTTGCATCCCGTTTTAATGTGGTTTTCTTATCTTCAAGGATTCTAAAGGATACATTCTTATCTGTAAGCTTTTTATTTATTTTTGTTTTTGCATTAGGTGATGTATTTTTTGTAGCAATGTTTTTAGTGTTATTTTTTTTGTGAGGTAGATTTTCCTTGGCATTATTATTTGTATCAGCACTGCTGTTTTTTGAGGTATCATTGTTGCTGTTTACATCTCTCTTATCTGTGGTTGATGTTAACTTATCAGATTCAGGTACTTTTTTAGACCTTACTCTTTTGTTTTTTAGCTCTTTGTTAGTTTCTATTTTAGGTGTACTTGCATAAGCTGGTTGTACTGGCACAAACTTACTTGGGCTTATTGAATGGTCTTCAAACTTCAATGGTAGCCGACATATTCTTTTAGGCCTGCTACTGAGTAAACTGTCATTTAAGCTTGCATTAAGGTTTTTTAAAGGGCTTATCAACACAATAGGAATCTTAACTGGCAAATCTTTAGAAAGCTCATTTTCGGTAGTGGTATTCTTACTGTTTGAGAGATTCTGTAATACATTACACTCTACAAATCTCGATGGAATACGTCTGTTACGTCGAGGTCTTTGTTTGACGAGTAGATTATCTTTTACGTCCAACTTTTTAATGGGTTTCGATGGTAAAACAGAAGCATTATCGTCTGAAGCAGAATTTGTTTTGTCAGCTAAGACTTTTCTGGTTGGTTTTGTTAATTTACTAGTTGTTTTAAGCTTACTTTTGGTGTTCGCGTCAATGTTTTCTTTTGAAGCCTTTGGAAGTTTACTCCTTCTTGTTTTAGGCGGCATGACGCATATAGTTACTAAAAATACAATATCTACAAAAGAGCACTTCCTCAACGAAACAAAAACTTGTGTTGTCACATAGTAAAATTGACTTCACACACTTGTAAGAATACGTGAATAATGTTAAATAACACAAAACAGACTTTATTTTAGAATTCTTCTCAATTCCAAGATTCACAACTTTCGCTCGCTTTTTCAATAAGTACATGTCAATGTCAGTTTCCTTTTTTCTTTTTAATTAACCATAGACATTAGTAATAACTGAATATATTATATATGTTGTGTGGCAACCAAATAAAAACAAACATTCTAGTTTAATTAAATAGGCTAGTCTAATAACATAAAATAAAGTAAATTATACTATAATTTAGCACGTGTTGCATTGATTATTTTTATATTATAAGCTTATCATTAACGAATCGATAGATATTACTTCATTTGATTTTATTTATAAGTAATATTTAAATAATCCTATTTCTGCTCATTTTTATGTTACAGAATATATTTACATTTTTAACAGTCAAACCTAATGATAACCGTGCCCTGGCAGCTGAAGCAACTAATGGCAATACTAAATCAAAATGTGTCGTTCGTTTCTTTCAAGTTTTGGGTTTGAGCCGTTGTAATTTTGAAAATACGTATCGTAATTGAATCACTAAATCGTTCTTCGTTTTGGTTTCATGTATTATGCTAAGATAAACATTTATTTTATGTAAAATTCTAGATAAAGTGTTTTTTGTTGTGTTTAGTGTTATTATATCGATATAAGTCGAAATTACTTTGGTAAGTGCATCTTTCCGGAGTTGTAATCCATTTAATTTAACAAAACTTTATTTATTAAAATGAGAAAATCTACTTTCTGTCTCCAATTTTAAAAGATCACGAATATCTGACGTGATATTAATGATTTCAGACAATTCAGCAGCAACTATAGGTCAGGCCGAAAACAAATAATGAAAGCCGTTAGGACAAAAGAAAAACATTGACGTTTCCTTCTGTAACCGGCCATGAAACGTATATGAAAAAAACCGTTAACTAAGCGAAGGCCGCTATTTTTACAACATTTCAAGGGACAAATACTAATAATGGTGGACGGGGAGAGTAAAACAATAGACACCGTGCAGGTGGCCCTTCGCATCAGACCCTTGATGCGCCAAGAAACAGAAAGGGGGTGTGATGAGTGTATCGAAGTGGTAAATGGGGAGCCGCAGGTGACGATCAAAGATTTAGCGTTTACATACAACTATGTGTTTCCACAGCACATTACCCAGCAGGAGTTCTATGATACAGCTGTTAAAGGTCTCATTGGAAAGTTATTTCAAGGTATTTATGGTTCTTAAACATATGTGGACGTTATAAAGCTTATTATTTTTATTGACTTGTGTTATAAGTCAGTAGTATCATCAGAATAAGTGAGAAGTTGCTATTACATTTGAAGACGTATTTTTTTAATGCTCTTGTTCTTTATTTCAATAATTTATATATACTTGTATACATACATAAAATAGCTCTTATATTGATCTACATACAACCCCTAACAGGACTGAAGACCTATCTGAGTTTATACATCAATGCGTTGCTACTCCTGAGAACTAAAATGATCCCCTCGCTTGAAAGTATAGATATCAATAGCACATCCAACCAGAGCACAGGTTTTGCTTGTTATTGTTGCATATAGTAAGTGGATTATGAAGGTGGTGGTACCACTTTGATCAAACTATAATTCAACCATTTGCCTCTAAGTAACACTATATTATCTTACATCTATAAGATAACTTAACAAATTTAATGCCATGTCGGACAATGTTGTCCGACAACACCTCAACATTGTCTGACATGGCGCTCAACGTGTTTAATTACAGTTTGTTAGTAGAATAGTAACTTACTTACCATACATATTTAACAACTTTATAGGACAACTTGGTTGTCATTTGTGGTGAACCTCATAGAGCATTCTGGCGGTCAATTACAATACTATACATACAGTCTATAAATAATACATTTCATAATACTACATAGTTTGCATTCATTGGAGATCTGTACCAATAACGTAAATTTATTTCTTTTTTCTTCCTACAGGGTATAATGTTACCATACTGGCCTATGGACAAACAGGATCAGGAAAAACCTACACTATGGGAACAAATTACTCTGGATCGGATGGAGATTCTACCAAATTGGGTAAGACCTGCATATATTCTGGAAAAAATACATGCTTATACTTAGAAACGATTTTGAGAATGTGCCTAACTTTAAAAGCTATTGTAGGTAGATGCAAATTTGTAGAAAGAACTAACTGAAGGAAATGCTGTAGCTCTAATTGAGATTGATAGTTATCAAAATTTTTTCTTAATGTTGTGGAAATAATAGTCATATTCTTATCAAATTCTCAATTTGAGAATAAAAAGGAATTGTTTATCATTTCAAGATTGCTTAAACTTTTAATCTTAAAATATAATAATCCTCTTGTAGTCCTGGACTCATAGCTTTATTACATGATTTACCTATCATATTTCTATTTAATAATATTTTTCAGGTGTGATACCCCAAGCAGTGGCAGACATATTTGACTTCATAGAGACACATGAGGACAAGTTTGTTTTCAAAGTTACGGTTTCTTTTATGGAGCTGTATCAAGAACAGTGCTATGATCTGCTTTCCGGCAAAGAGAGGGGCCATAGTATTATAGAAATTCGGGAGGACATTAATAAGGGGGTCATTTTGCCAGGTAATTGTATAGTACTACATACCTTAAATTTCATTTTTTAATATGTAATAAATAATATTAAACCATGTCGAATAGGGGCAGGTTCAAGTAGTAAGCAGACGGTAATATCTATATTACTTCTTCAGGTATCACAGAGCTACCAGTGGCTTCCACGATGGAAACCATGATGGTATTGGAACGAGGGTCTTCTGGACGTGTGACAGGTTCCACAGCAATGAACCAAGCTTCCAGTCGGAGCCATGCCGTTTTCACTATTATTATTGCTAAGGAAAGTCGTACTGACAAGTAAGTATTTTAACACATTTACTATGGTTCTCATGTATTACATGAAATCAGCATTGCGAGAGGCGAGTTAAATTGGAGCTATTATATATATACGCCGAAAATTCACGGAAATGTAGTATTTTTAGCATCCATACAATATTTACGAATATACAGACATTGTGTCTAGCAGTTGTGTATCCCGCAGGGAAAGTGTTAATAGAAAATTAAAATTAATATATCTTTTATTTGTAAGGGAAGCTTTGCAATGAAAAACATTTCTGTTTTCATATTTGATATTTGAATTTGTAATTGTTGTTACTTATGCTGTAGTCCTTTTTTTACCAGGAATATAGCAACAACTTCAAAATTCCATTTGGTGGATTTAGCTGGATCGGAACGGATCAAAAAGACCAAAGCAGTTGGTGAGCGAATGAAGGAAGGCGTGAAGATCAATCAGGGCTTGTTGGCGCTCGGTAACGTCATATCGGCATTAGGTGATGGCACAAACAGGAGTTTCATAAGCTATAGGGATAGTAAACTGACTAGGTTGTTGCAAGGTATGTGTCTTTGAAAATTGTATATAGATATATTACTTGTTTGAAGGTGTTTTAAGTTTTTCATGTGCTGTATGCCACCTAAAGTTCTTTATTAAACTGGATTGTTATTTATGGCATTATACTTTTATTTCCAACATATAGGAGGTGTGTGTAATTCTTCTAGATTATGCTATGAATGACATGGCAGAGTACATATTACTTAATAAGCTATCTCATTAATTTAATACAGTCATCATTGATCTATTCATTTATGATAAACATTGGGTCCCGTAAAACAAATCAATATAATCTAATTTCTTAAATTTTGTATCAATTGAAAAACATACATATAAATTCATGATTTCCTTATACATAATTTTGAGAATATCATAAATATTTTGCAGACAGTCTTGGGGGCAACTCTCTAACATTGATGGTTGCGTGTGTGAGTCCAGCTGATTACAACTTGGACGAGACAGTCTCAACACTGAGATATGCTGATCGCGCTAGACGTATACGCAATAAGCCAGTCATCAATCAAGATGCGAAAGCTGCTGAAATTGTTAGGTGAATATCCAGTTTCTAATCACTTTACTTACCTTTGCATTTGTATGAATTATATTGTAAAAAATGTATAATAATAGGTATTGCATGTAGTTTTTGATAACCTGGTATAATTTTCTACAGATTTTATGCATTTTATTTGTGGAAAATTACACGTTTTCTACATAAATAAAATTATAGAGGCCTAATGTTGTGTGAGCATCACACAGAGCCTATTAGACACATTTTGATATCACTTACTATTTTTTTAATTTTCTTCTAAATTTAATACAAAGCTATTTATGATTTAAAAATCTAGAATTCTTATAGGCTCTAAATGTTCAGTGATCTGTGGTGAAATAATATATAACATGGTTGAAGTCTCAGATACCAACTAGTCGGAGAATATTTGAAATTTATTTTTTAATTTTTTTATTAAACTAAATTAAATATTTCACAGGTTAAATAATTTAGTTAACGAACTTAGATTACAATTACTTGGTAAACTACCAACAATAAGTGAGCAGAACAATGAACAGTTACAAGAAGAATTGGACAGAGAAAAAACTAAGTATGCAGAACTTCTTAAGAAACACAAACAAGTGACAGAACATTTAGGTAACATGTTGATTGAGAACACAAATTTGTGCGAGAAAGCACTTTTAGCTGAAGCCGCAAAGGATAAAATCGAACGCAAGTTAAATGAGCTGACAGAGCAATGTAATCAAACTATCGATAACTTGAACACAACTGACAGGACGGATGATGAAGTTCATAAAACTAGTGTAGTAGAATATCTGAAAGAAATTAAAGTAAGGTTGGAAGACTTGCAATCAGTGAACTTGAAAACAAATGAGGAGTTAATAGACCATGAGATCAAGTTGTCTTTTGTCAAAGATGACAATGATAGTGAAAAGGTGGATGATGATGTCCTGCTGAATGAGGATCAAGTTGTATTGGAAGAGGAAAAGCGGGCAATGGGACAGGTACATTATCATGTCTTTATTGTCGACACCAAACATTATCTCAAAGGTTTCTTGTTTGATTCTTCTTCATCAGCATCAGATTCATACAAACATAATACACGTTATTCATGCACAACATACTCATGAAAAAGATTTATACACAGAGTTGTAAACACCATGTGTGTGTTATGTGAACATGGACATATAAAATGGTTCAGGATCCAGATTGCCCATCCCCAGCTGTAGCCCATAAACATATTATTGCCAAATGTTTACATTTTTTATGCTTGTATATATGAGTAAATTTTAATTGACTGAAATTGGTTACGTTGGTTGGTGGATGTTTGTAATGTAGCCCTACCCTACCCTACCCTATAAAAAGTCATTTTTGATTTTGTTTTTATTATGAAAAAGTAAGAAACGGGCATGCAGGCCACCTGACATTAAATGGTCGCTGCAACCCATGGACAACCACATCCAATCTCAAATAGAAACGATCTGTTTAAGGATGGACACGGATGCGTTCCTA
>DWON01007814.1:0-12601 GCA_018251015.1 Phocides pigmalion okeechobee
AGCACTTTTGTTCGCCCGTAATCCATACAAATTTGTCGCTACAACACAGGTGTGTAGGAGCCGCAAGCGCGTCGCGTGTTGTAGCCGCAGGGACGGTGTTAAAAAGGTAATAAAAGTAGTTATTGTCTGCATGAACATAGATCCAATAAAAATGGTGTCGTTTTCTATAAAAATTCTTAAAATATATACTATCATACATATTGGTAGTGTAATGTTGCGAAGTAATTTTATCATGCCTTTATACTATCAAATGCGTAGTTTGTATTTGTCTTTTGTTTTATCAATAAAAATACGTAGTATATCAGCAATAAATGTATCTCTGGGAAGAAGCAAATATTGCAATCAGTAGAGATATTTACATTGACTATAATTGTGAAGATACTAGTACTTGGTAAGGAAACAAACATAACGTTTATTCATAATAAGTAAAATGGAGCTCTTAAATCAACGTGAAATTGAATTAATTGTGAAAGAATGTGGGCAAACAAATATTGAACATTTGAAATGGACTATTAGTGAGTATTCAAGTGAATTGATAGGATATCTTGGAGAACATCTAAAACTAAATGTACAGGTTAAATCCAAAGGAGTTATTACAGAACTAAACTTATTTATAAAGTGTATGCCAAGGTTCGATAAGTGGAAAGCTGAATATTTAAGAGAAACAACATTCTTTCGTAAGGAATATGCTATGTTAAATGGCCTTTTTCAACACTTCCAGGATAATCAAGGTAACTGATTAATAAAATATGTGTATTTAGACAAGAAATGATGTTCACAACTTTGTTAACATAATTATTTAAGATTAAATTATATTTCAGGCGATAGAAAATGGCGACCAAGACTCCTGTACATCAAAGAAGAACTATTCGTTTTTGAAGATGTGTCTAAACTAGGATACGTAATGCCTAATAACGTTTATCCTTTAACCGATGATGAATTGAGGGCCACTGTTGAAACTTTGGCAAGATTTCATGCACAATCCTACATTTACGAGGAAACCAAATCAAGAGAACTTAACAGGGAATATAGAATATGGGAGGAATACGGCGATCATTTAACCGAACCAATCAAAGGACAACCATGGCGAGATACTGGTAAAAGGGCCGTTGTAGATTATCTAAAGGAATATTCTGCATATAAAGAAAAACCTGGCTTTCGTAAGGATGTAGAAATCGTCATAACCATGTTATTTGATCGCGCTACAAATCTGATGAAGCCGAGCACAACGTACAGGAATGTTGTTATCCATCGAGATATTTGGACGAATAATATTTTTTTGAAAAAACTTGACAGCGGCAAATTACATGCACTCATTGTTGATTACCAGACAGTGTTATACTGTTCCCCTATGCTCGATCTGTCGTCACTATTATTTTTTAACACTACAAAAAACTTTAGATACACTCAAACAGATAACGTTTTGGATCTGTATTATGCAATATTAGAAGAAGAATTGAAATTTAATGGCATTGACGTACGTAATATACTTGGTAAAGACCAACTTAGAATAGCGTATGAAGATAGTATAATATTCGGTATTACACAAGCGGCACTAATTGTTCCTATAATAACAATGGGACGCGAAAGAAGAAAGGAAATTTATGGAAACCATACGAAAGCTGTTAAAGCAGATTGTATATCTCGAAGTGAGGAGTTCATAGAGACAGCCAGTACAGACGCTAATTATCGAAATAGAGTGACGGAACTATTTGATGATATAGTTGAGAGATTTATGTATCCTTTATCTACATCAACTGTCAATACGAGAAACCTAAAAGTTACAGTTTCGAACAAATAAAAAAATATATACGTACCTAAACGTGCATTTACTGATAAAAATAACTGAGCCTTCCCTAAGTGTACTTTGGGCGTAAATTAAAAAAACGATGAAAACATAAAAATATATGTACGCAAGCTTAGTTTATTTACTCAGTGGCTTCACTGTTAATGATTTTAGTAGTTTCTCATAATAACTTGAAAAATACAAGATATTATGTTAGCTTTTGTGTCGAAACGAATTTCCGCGCGACTAGCGTTACCTTTAACTTGCTAGTCATGATATCTGCAAAAAGTTATTTTTTCACTTTTTTACCTTATAAAAGTTCTGTTCCTAAGGTTATAATCATAGGTACCATGTGCCTTGAAATACATTCGTATATTCCTTTTATATTATAACTTATGTTTTAATATAAATTATACTTAATAGGTAATAGACCATAATTATACTTTTGATTACTGTCTTTCGTGTTTATATTAAATACATAAATTTACGTTTAATTCCATTATTTTCTTATTAATGGGTCTCTATGATGGGGATGGTACAAGTAAGTCAGCCATAAATACATCATGTTTGTTTAAAAGCTGATAAACAACAAATGATACAATCAGTGCTAGATGAAGTAACAATAAAGACTCGTACGCTACTAACACAATTTATGATAACACCTACATCAGTCAAATAAATCTTATGTAAAACCACTCTTGTAGTTTTTTTAAGTAATCAACGAGAGTGTATGTCACTTAATTTTAAGTTATTTTTTTGGCCCATGGACATCCACATCCAACCTCAAATGTGACTAAAGCCGTGCCTAAGATACATACATACATAGATGATTTTCTTGCCTGTACCCGCACCTGTTCAAACGAAACACAGTGATTACTTCACGGCGAATTATGACGTTGGCGATCTTAACGCTCTCTTTCTGCTTGCTACGTTAAATAAAAAAAGTCTGTCACTAAACATGTTCCAGTTACCTTTGATTATATTAAAATTCCATATTTTTTAATTTATCCACAGACAGACAGGGTAAAACATTATTTTAATCAATCAAAATCATGATTAATTTCCTCTGCTGCGGTGATCAACTCGCATATCAAAGTTTGATGATTACGTTACCTTTCCAGAGAAAGTCTATGTCTAGAAGTGGACCTCTAAAGATTGACAGATGAAAGCATAGTTAAAAATAAGCTTATAAAGTAGATTAAGATGTTTTAAAACTACCGACTTCATTTTTTGTTATTTTTCTCTCGCAGTTTCTTATCTAAATCCAAACTAGTAATCTAAAATCAGTTCATCTCTTTCTGTGTTAATTCCTATGCGATGGACGTGGTCCATTCCAGTATTTTTTAGCTACTTGGCCTTCCGCGCTGGCACTACACCTTTTTAATTACACCTGTCTACTTAGTTTACATCGTATAAATCAGTAACTAGGGATAAACAGATGTATTGTAATATTACCCAGTTAAACTGAAGTCTGTTTTTATTCCTTGCACGCCTTATAACATCACGTATGCATCTCAGCTTATTTATTTCTAGTGTCCAAAGGCTATTTACTTTTCTTAGATTATGTGCTGTGCTCTTATTTTTTTTACTCTTATAAAACCAATCAACATGCACATGCAATCAGGCAGATATAATATCGCGTTTACAATTAAGAGTCTATTCTATTATTTAGTCTACGTTAATAGATACTTAAAGTAATATAATTTACTTCCTAGATAATAAGAAAGCAAAGTGTTTCGAAGTATCAAAGATAATGGATCTTTTAACACTACATGAAGTTGAATCAATTGCAACAAAGTGCGGTTATACAAACATTGAAGAATTAAAATGGACTATTGATAATTACTCGACTGAAATGATAGGATATCTTGGTGAACATCTCAAATTAACCGTGAAAATCAAATCAACTGAAAAAGTTACAGGGTTAAATTTATTTTTAAAGTGTATACCAAGATACGATAAATGGAAAGCCGAATATTTAAGAGAAACGACATTTTTCCGAAAAGAGTATGCTATGTTAAATGGTCTTTTCAAACACTTTCAGGAAAATCAAGGTAATATTTCAAATTTGTCATTTAAATTACTATATTCGTAAAAATAAAGTATGTATCGTATTGTGATATTACATTTTCTACAGGTGAAAGAAAATGACGGCCAGAGCTTCTGCATATACGGGAAGAATTATTCGTTTTTGAAGATGTATCTAAACTAAGTTACGTAATGCCTGATCATATATATACTCTAACCAACGAAGAACTAATGGCTACTGTTGAAACTTTAGCAAGATTCAATCTTATATTTATGAAGAAACCAAATCAAAGGAGCTTAATAAGCAATATAGAATATGGGAAGACTACAGTGAATATTTAACCGAACCAACTAAGGACCAACCGTGGCGTGACACCGGGAAAAAGGCTGCTATAGATTACTTAAAAGAAAATTCTATGTATAAGTCAAGACCTGATTTTGGTTAAGACTTAGAAACTATAATGTCTACGTTGTTTGATCGTGCTGCTGATCTTATGAAGCCCAGCACGACGTACAGAAATGTTGTTATACATCGAGATCTTTGGACGAATAACATATTTTTGAAAAAGCTTGACAATGGAAAGTTACACGCACTTTTTGTTGATTATCAAACCGTACTCTATTCCTCGCCTATGCTAGATCTTTCATCTCTCTTGTTTTTCAATACTACTAAAGTTTTTAGAAATACCAATACGAATAAAGTTATAGATTGGTACTACGCTGCATTAGATAAAGAATTGAAAATTAATGGCATTGATGTAATCACTATTATCGACAAGGAAACTCTTCTAAAAGCGTACGACGATAGTATAATATTCGGTATTACACAGGCAGCACTCATCGTTCCTATAATGACAATGAATGCTGAAAAAACGAAGGCAACTTTTGGAAACCAGCAGAACTCTCTAAAAGTTAATGTTATATCGAGAAGTGAGGAATTTATACAAACCGCAAAAGAGGATTCAAATTACCGAAATATAGTGTCTGAATCATTAGACGACATCGTTGAAAGATATATCTATCCTACATCAATTGTGAACATGGGAAAAAAGACCAAATTTGTAAACAGTGTACAATAAAATTAAATGTTTTGAAATACTACTTTAAAATAATAATAGGATATAATTAAGAGTCTGATAATTGAAATTATGACAAATATAATATTACGTAATAATGGAAGCAATAGTATTCTATTCAATTTATTTCAACCAAAGTACGTACCATAGAAAATACAGTAGGTATATAGTAGTACATTATTGTCAGTGTTCGATGTCGGTAGAGCACATTATTTATTTTAGGTGATATGACAGATAAGAATCGTTTGTATTTCTTATGGCCGGTAATTAAGGTATCACCGAGAGGTTGTGTTATAGCCATTATTTATTATGCGTTCCTTATTTCTTAATAAATATAGTTATCTGTTACTAAAAGACAAATAAGCATATTGTATTGTAAATTATTTTAATCGTAATGTTGTGTTTGTATCATTTAAACGATTCTAGAGTCATAAAGTTCATGTTAATGTAACAAAATGACCAGTTTCAATGAACCACAAATTAATATTATAACAGAAGAAAATGTAAGAAAAATTATACAAAATTATGGATGTTTCAAGAACGACGTTGTTGAACATTATTACGTTCAGAAAGCCAGCGACAAAATGTTGGGATTTTTGGCAGACTATTGGAAACTAAAAGTAAGTCTATCCAATGACGAAGAAGAAAAAGTTGTTAGTTTCTTCATCAAGGCTATGTCGCTAAACATATCTAAGGCCAGTATGGTTAAGGAAATGAAATTATTTGAAAAAGAAATAAATTTTTACTCCATAATTAAGAAAAACATCGAGTTGAAAGGTAAGAAAATTAAGAATAATATTGGTTTATTATTTCACATTTACGAAACAAAAATTCATTAATAGGAATTGATACTTAAAATATTTGAAGAGGTATTTAAAAAAATAAATTCCGTCTCTAGGTATGAAACAATGGAGTCCAAAATTAGTATCAACCTTTAATGAAGAGATTGTATTCGAAGACTTGAATGCTATAGGTTATAAATTGAAGAATAAATTCGATACTTTTGATGACGCTCATACCAAACAGGCATTGCAAATGCTTGCCAGATTTCACGCGTGTTCAATAGTCTATGAACAAAAAAAATGTAAAAAGGTTAATGAGGAATTCGAAAATTATTTGGACCAGGGTGGCTACTACGATTCGAATATCTGGTTTGTTCAATGCATGCAGGGAGCTTTAGCAGCTGTTAAAAGTTTTTCTAAATATAAAGGAGACAAACAACTAATTAGCATTATCGAGAGACGCTGGAAAAATATTTGGAATTCAGGATTAGATTTAAGCAATGTCTTGCCAGAAAGTTGCAACGTTGTCTGTCATCGCGATCTTTGGAACAATAATCTTCTCTTTCACTACAAACATGATGATGAAGGATTGGTACCAGATGATTGTGTAATGGTTGATTTTCAAGCAGTGCGATGTCAGCCACCCGCTGGAGATGTTATGCTTTTGCTGTATTGTAATCTTGAATCAACATTTCGGGAAGATAATATGGATATCTTTCTACGTTATTATCACAAAGAACTTGAATTGGTTCTTGCCGATCATAATGTAAATATTAGTGACATTCTACCCTTAGAGACTTTTTTGCAATCGGCTGAAAAACAACGATTGTGGGCAGTTGTTGTAAGTGCTTGTTTGGTACCCCAAATCTGGTTAAATGACGATTTAACAGCTAAAATCTTCTGTGACTCTGAACAGTTTCACGAGGTTCTTTCCAGCAACAAAGCTGTGTTTATAAAGAAAATGATAGAGAGTAATGAACATTATAAAAATAAAGTCATGCCTATATTTGAAGAAATTGTTGATAAATATTGCTTAGACTCGACTAGACGACTATAATGAATATTTAGTATAAATTACAAATACAGGTGTACATATAAGTAAGAATAAAATATGTATTAAGGAGGAGTGGTAAATTGAAATAAAAAGAATAACTAAAGATAACAGCGTTCATTTTAATAAGTCTATTAAAAAACAATTTAAATATAAACACATAAGAAATAAATATTGTGCATTGTGTCATTCTTCTACAAAAACAGATGTTAAAATAAAGAACCGATTAAAAAACGGTTTATAATAAGTTAAGCTTTGTTTATCTTTTTGATATTTTTACGCACAAACTTGTTATCTTTTAAGCGACGAGTCCCAAACTTCCTATGCCAGGGGTCGTCCCCTCGCTGGATGTATATGTCGCAGAATGGACGGATCAGAATTATGTATATCAACTCTACAAAGCTTAGGATGCTCGCGCCCAGAAAGAGTCCGCCTGTTCCTCCTGTTGATACTGTTAAAAAAACTTGTACAATAGAATTATAATCATGACATTTTTAAGTAGTGAATGGATGGATTCATAAAGTAGGTCCTTCCATGAAGCCCACGCGAAGCCATGTTAATTTAATATGTAGTCACCAAAGTCTATTCTAAATTATAGAAAAATTGTCCACCCAGTCCACCTGAATAAGTGAAAATACGCAAAGTAAGCAAAGCGATGTTGCTTTATTCCAAATTCCCACATACCCAAATTCTAGAAAAAATAAATTAAAAACGGGTCCAAAATGATGGAGGCCAAATACCAAATATTTCACCTCAGCTTCAATAAAATTTGGAAAATAATCAAACATAAGGCATTACTTATAATTATTCCCACAAGTAACCTTTTTTTGTCACCATTAAACCAATCAAGTGACGATTAGTTTTAAAAATGTAAGGCAATATTATAGAATACTCTGGATTCAAACTTAAAGCTCTAACGTAGCAGGTAGATCAAATCCGGGTATATCAAAAACAACATTTATGTCTACTAAAACTTGATAGAAACTCAGATCGCTTACCAACTAAATCAAGGACACCACGCACAACATTTCTTCTGTATCGCTCATTGGGTAACACGGCCAACCCAATGTGAACCACACCATAATCCTGATTATCTATCTCCTGAAAATCCTTAACATTGGATATCTCCGCTTCGGTACATGAAGGTACACAATCGCAAAATAAACCTTGACGTGGAGACCATCGCGCTTTTAAAATCTGAAAAATGATTACCGTCATCATCATTGGTATCTATAATAAACAATTTATAGACACCTAAGTAAGATTTTAGCAGTTTTGTCTTAGTTACAAGAAAAGACCTGTGCAAAGCAGAAGGACAGTAGTAATCTTAGCTATGATGGGTATGCCACCTATTACTTGCTTTGGTAAAGAAAGCATAGGTAGGTAGTCTATAAGGTAAAAGTTAAATATAGTTTCTGGACTATAACTCTAGTGTAATAGTTTACAACGATGATTAACATTTCCTTTTATCAATTAATTCAAACTACTTACAGACCAATGGTTGACGTGTTTGTTAAGACACATTATCCCACTTATATTGCATTTGACGTGCTCAGGAACGTTAGGCATAAAAAAATTTGTGCAATTACATAGTCGCATTTGAGCGTCCTTTCTGCACTGCACAGTACAAGCGGTGTATGAGTAGTGGCGGTGAACGTCTAAGAAATTCTCATCCGTATAACGACATTTGCGTTTCGATGGGCTGATTAGACGGGCGCCGACGTCATTCTCGATGTTTCTTATTGTGATGTAACGCCTAAAATCAGGTCTCGTTCAGAGCATGTGACCAGTACGGCTTCATCAAGGTTTATAAAGTGGTTTTTATGTAATAGACTAGTCAGGCTTACTATAGCGTTCAGATCAGATCACAGCGTCGCAAGCAATTTCGATATAAAACAAGAAATGTACCGTAGGTGCCTCAAGTCACGCCTGGATTAGAACACAAACATCCAGACTCTGCTGAATAGATTATCATTTAATTTTACGCTCGGGTGTATAAAGTTACTGCATGGTTGTACTTGTTTATGACCAAATTAAATAAATAACTACACAAGATGATACGATTCGATTAGTTCCATGTTTGATTGACGCCACACGGTCTCAATTTAGATTGTTTAAGTTGGGCTTTTAGTATAATTAGTTTTCAGATTTTCATTACTGTATATACATATTATTGCTATTGTTCATTAAGATTAAGTATTCACTAACCAAAACCGAACTTGCGGCTCTATAATTATAATATCTGAGCCGAGAGTAGTCAAGGATGGCACGTCTTCTTCATTTAGAATATAAACCTTTGAAGACACCAATAAATTAAACATCAACATCCCGGGTCCCAATGTACTATTACTGATCATATCGATTCTCGGAGGATGGCTTTCTCTGAAATATTTAAAAATATATGTATGTGTTTAATGTAATTAGTAATATCATGGCGAGACAATAATTGCTAAACTGGATACTGGTTTGTAGATATAAAGTTAATAATCAATCTCTTTAAAATTTTATAAATACAAAAATAGTCGGTCAAGTTGCTAACTTAGGAAGACTAATAATATCTTTACTTTTCGTTTATGTGAAGAATAGCTGATGAATATGCAGGCTACTTGATATTATGTTGTCACCGCACCACAGGGATATCCACATAAATTTTAGTTGAGTTTTTATGTCATAAAAACTCAAAGTACAGGATTGGACTCTTATCTAAGGTCGTGCGGTAATGCTTTGCTACTCCTGAGGACTAAGATCGTAGCCTCGCTTCTAAGTGTAATGTTGACAGAAACAAAAATAAGTTTAATATATTGTTCCATAAAAATAAGTACCATCAAAATACTTTACCTTCCTTGTATGGAATTAACTGCGTAACAAGTACCTAATTCCGTGTCCATAGGTCTAAAATATTTGCAGCAGTCGAATGGTTTACCATTCCAAGAACAGTTCTGAAGGATCTCATCGCATTTGCTTCTAACCTGTAACATATTTATAAAATTTATTTTTTCTCACGACGTCTAGACTAACTTTAACAAAGTAGTTATTATAAAAAAGTACATTTTTTAATGTATCACCTTTTTATACCGGACTTAAAAGTAGAAAAAAAAATCACTTAGTTTTATATAGGTTGTACTCATGTCATTTCATAACCTCCTATTGTCCTTACAATATGTTTTTACGAATTATAAATACTTATGAAAACACTAGGGAGATAGAAATAAAAAATGAAACAAGTATACGGGCATAGTAATAATATTTGTATGCAATATGAGGGGTCTTTCATTATCGTGACGTCATTTAGTCTCGCCCTCTTACCTTATTTAATCCACAAGTAACCTATACGTATACACAATATAATAATTTTGTCATATTATATATATACTTAAATAAAAATAACTTACCAAATTCGCATAGAAAGTAAGGTTAGAATTAAAACATTCACGTATAGGATCGTCACCTCCGCAGTATTGTGAAGCGTAATATGTAACTCCTTTATAATACGCCAACTCTTTTAGTACCTCTTCAATATTAAAGTTATGGTCATGTCCCCATATCCTTAAATCATACAATATAATTAACTCGTACAGAGTATATATCATTTACATGTCTGTCGGTTTGGGGATCTCTCCAAATGGTAAAATAGGTACATAGCTCTGCCATTCTTTTTCAGATTTATGTTTCAGATATATATACTTATTTCTAAAATAATAACACGTAATATCAATCATAAAATAATACCAGACCAGCAGTTTCATTAACAGCCATTTCTGACATGAAGCAATTCTGTGGTTACGATGGAAAGAAGTGTTGATCGGCTCACCAACATATGAGTCCAGTAATGAGTAACAAGCCATGAGTAACCGACTTCATGTAGGATTTCTGTTCTACTCGTATAAAGAATTAGGTAGTGACATCACGGCAACGACCTCCGATGTTAAGTAGCTACCAAACCATCACATGCCGAAATTAAATTTATTGAAGCTAAATAACTACTTACCGATCTGAAATCTCCTCTATAGACGCTATGTTATCACTTTCACATACAGCTACTGAAGAAAAATGTGTATCCCAATCCTTATACGTAGTTTCCACTACAAACGATATTGGATTGTTCAGGAACGCATCGTACTGAGCGGCTATCAACAGGGATGATCCGTACCAAGACAACACTACCAGTATTAACCAAAAACACCTACAATTTTATATACCCTATATAGTCTTTAAAAAGCAATAAAAATCGAATGAAATAAGATATTAAAGAAGAAATAACTATAACTATAAAGGCGGTAGAGCCATTAGAGCTCGTCCGGGGCGGCACCACCGCCACCCTCATAACCCGCCGTAAAGCAACATTATCTTCATGTATTGTGTTTCGGTTGAGGAAGTGTGGTTGCCGGATATACATTATGGAGTCGACCATCTTAGTCCTCCAGAGTAGGAACGCGACCGCGTCCATCATTAAATAAATCTTCTGTTCTATTTGTGATTGTACTTGGAAAATTGAAAATTAACTTATTATCAGTATTATCGATAGAGGGCAAATTCACAATTATAATTTTTTTATCTATCTGTCTGTTACAATGTCATGCAAAAAACTTGCCTGAATTTCCTAGAACATTTCCTTTTCCTTGTAAACTTTAAATTTATCTACTAAATTTGTATGCTATACTTGAATATTGCGCAAATATATATTTTCTACTCTTAAATTTCACGCGAATGAAGATTGTTACTGTAAAATAAATTACCTTTCAACCCAATGTCTTTTAGTATCGGTAATGAATCTAAATCCATGAATAGATGTTGTATCTGGTATGCTTTTTATTCCCTTCCACCATATTTCAAAATAATATTTTTTTAGACCGAAATTCATGGTAAATTAAGTACGCTAAGTTCTTTGGGCGATTGGCTGTGAATGGAAACAAACGGGGCTGATTAAATAATGTTTATTGATTTTGATACACAATTCCAAAACTTTTCGGAAATTACGTACACATACTATAAATAAATAATGATATAAGTATGAGCTTCGATCTGATATGAAAAACGTTCTGTACTAATCGAGATGCTTATCTGAATTTATCGTGAGAACGACTCAGGTGCTTGATTCGTTAGATCATTAAGCCTTTCAATCATGTACTAAACTACAATACTGCAATTATAAGCTGTTATAGTCTAGTAATCATTTCAAATAATAAAGATAGGTAATCTTTGCCTACAATATAAATATCTATACAAAAAAATAAAATTGGTTTGTGCGTAATTCCAAATTAACTACCTTTTTGAATTTAACACTCATATAATTATATCATCATATATCATAATTATAACTTTTTGATCCTTTATCTCTCGGCATCAATTTGCTAACAGATGGGTATATTTTATCAGGACTTTGATACGTAGATACAAATCAACAGATACCGAAGCTACTTGAAGCTGTGCACATTCAAACTGGCGAAAAATACAAGCCAATCTAATTGCAGGTTTGCATTACATATCGTAAAGACTAAATTGAGTGTGTAAACACTCTCCATTAAGTTAAGTGGCTTGATCCAGCCAACTCGTTCCAATATATCGATCGATATTTGCTCATAGGTTCAAAATGTAATGGACTTGTGGACTCGAAAGCGTTTCCCGTGGCTGACTCTGACCTTCTCCGATTACGGATTTCTCGTATAAGCTTCACGGTATAGAAATAAATAAATTCGAGCACCGACACAAAACTGAAACCAGTGATAAACCCACAAGTTGAACCAATGTTACCTGTGGAAAAAAAATAATTAAAGTCAAAAGACTACGAAGGTGGTAAACTAGTTGACATTTGCCTATGGATATGTCACCGAAACCCACTTTTCTGTCACACCCTAACCGTATGATACAACTGTGTTCT
>DWON01007815.1:0-12600 GCA_018251015.1 Phocides pigmalion okeechobee
AGAGTAGGAACGCATCCGCGTCCACCCTTAAATAGAACTTCTGTTCTATTTGAGATTGGACGTGGTTGTCCATGTGCTTCAGTGACCACTTAACATCAGGTGGCCTGCATGCCCGTTCCTTACTCTATCGCAAAAAAAAAGAGAATCTAGCATTGGCAGTAATATTATAGTTAGGAAGAAATTTACACCATATACGCGAAAGTTGTAAAGACTTTATTGTTCACTATTAGAACAATTCGTTTGTCTTTCATTATTTTCCCGGCTGCGTCAATACAATATCATAGTTAATTAGACTTTCGGAAATGCCTGCGGGGTATCGGTCGGACGCTTTTTCGTTAATTGAAATTTTGCACAGACTGCGATCATAATATGATCCCTTTGTTTCATATTTTTCAATATCTCACTTGGTTTTTTCTTTAACTACTGTTTATTTGCGGCTTTTGCTCTTTTGCGTTATAAATTCGTGTATTTCTAAGATTTATATCTTTCTACAATTAACAAATAACATTACAATTGCAAAAAGATTTAAGATTCACTTGGTTTAAACTTGGTTAGAAGTAGGGCTTCAAGAATCGTTGATTATACATAATATATTTTAAATATTATGTTAACAATTGCAAATTACTTGGACAACGTTGACTTTACAATAGTAACAGTGAAGGAAGAAACGGGACCATAGACCAAGCAGCTTAACAATATTTTCATAAATTTAACGTAGACAAAATTCACATATTGTTTTTATTTTTTATGTATACCTTTTACTTTTTTGTTCTCTGCCGACTTTTCATAAAAAACCTTCATTATAATAAAAGCCTAACATTAACAATCTAAAGGCAGCCTATGCCCATACGGCATGGTGCCAAGAACGCTAGCCGCATTCCCGCGTTGAATTGCGATCATAATTCTCTGCTGGAGATATGATTCAGCTCTCTTGTCACCGGCGGCGTCGATAAAACGTGGCTCTAAAATTAATATTATTTTTGTTTAGATTAGAGTTTTGTTATAATTAGTTTTAAAATTTTCATGATTGTAATTAAAACATAAATAAAATTAGGTATACCTTCTTCTTTACGGTGGATGGTTAGAAAATTACATCCGTCATTGTTACCACAATAGTCAATAAAGAGAATAAATAAATAAATAGACAAGAAATATGAATTAACATGTAAGGACACCTATTACTTTACAATGTCATTCATTGAAACTATTTATTGATACATGCGTATTTTTCTTAAAATTACACTTACATATAATTATATTTAGTAACTTTTAACTCGTAACTTAGAATGATTTAAATCAAGGTTGTTATTTTTTTAAACTAAGAAAAACTGGTTCTTTTGAAATTTTTGAAAAGTCTTATTCTTTATACAAATTAATTTACTTAAATACATACGTATGTAGTAACTGTTCCCACGTATTGTCAATAAGTTGTTTTTAATTACACTTACCGGATCTGCCCGGAGCAGTCGCGGCGAACATTTTCTCATTAATTAAATTTTGACAAAAGATTATGTACACTTCTTTTGTAATTTTCCAATTTATTTGTTTTGAGAGCCTCGAAAATGTTTTTGTTGTTCTGTATAAATTGTTAGTGAGTTTAATTACGTAAAATCAATATGTGATATGTTATTATATAATAATATCTTGGGACAAATATATCTATGGGAAAATGTAAAGCATTATTTGTGGTTCGGTTGGAGAGGTACGGTTGCCGGTTACACTTTGAAGAGAGACGATCATCTTAGTCCTCAGAAGTAGCAACGCATCCATGTTCGATCTCAGATAGGATTTCAATCTTATTTGTGATTGTACTTGAATGTCTATGGGCTGTGACTACTTACCATCAGGTGGTTTGCATGCATGCATGCAAGAGGTATGGATCATATCTCTCGCAGAAAATTGCGATTGCTATTCAACGCGGAAATGCGGCTAGCGTTGTCTGCACAGTACCTACCGCGTGGGCACGGACTCCCTTTAGATTGTTTAGGTTAGGCTTCTTCTATAATTAGTGTTAAGATTTTCATTACTGTTATTAAAATGATTAGTAACAAATTTATTTAAGTTTGCGACATTATTTTGCGATGAAAACTCGAAAATTTAAATCCTCTTTCTAAATCTTTGACCTTTGATAGCACTTCAAAAAGCGATCCTAACGTTAACATTTGAACCTGCAAAAGCTAAGTAATATTACTTACGTACATTTAGCTTTAGATCTCGAACTTTCTCATTCCTTGTGAAGAAATTGTACTGTTTCAAAGTTATATCACGTCGAAGAGGAGAGATCATTTGAATGTGAATACGAACAATAAAAATTTGCATAAACTCCGCAAGCCATTTTCACTATGCTGTGAATGCATGAATTCATCGGTTATTGTATGGAACAATATGAGCCCGATAAAGGTGAATGTAACAAAAGATTTATTGCGAATATAAAGTCAAATCAACTATTTTATTTGCAAGAATGTAAGTCTTGTAATTCATACAATTTGATATTTTTCAGTTCTTCATATCCCACCCCTTAACAATATGTAAATCTGTAAATATGTAAATTCTATGCAATATTCTTCTATTTTTTAAAAACATACTAAGATACAGAACCGTACCGATAGATAAGAAATTACTAAGATTATTGTTGATTGCATATCTAACTTCTTTAGCAAATAAATAAATTCTAACAGTATAAAATAAATAAAAAATAAATAAATTCTAACAGTAAGCGATCGTAAGCTTTAGGCCAAATTTACATATCAATACGTCTATGCTCTTAACATTACTAAGGATATGTACTAAATACATTCAAATATTAAAATATATTAAATATTACGTGTTAGTTGTTTATTGAATAAACGATAAATATGTACTGAATATTTTGTACATAACTGTTCCAGGTGAGAATATTTCGTTATTTTTACAACATAATTTTTCAGTCATCGTGTTTTAGTTATCGAACACTACCTAACAAGTTTTTAATTTTTTTTTAATCTAGCAGCTTGTCGTTTTTTTTTCATTCCACACGCCTCACATTGCAGCTGGGAGGTTCGCAGTGTGTGGTGTGATATTTGTCTAAATATGAATATCGATTAACTTTAAACGAGCAATTCTTGTATGTATTACACAAGAACTATGCATATATATGTATATATTTTTCAATGATCTCGAAAACAGCTCAACGATTTTCTAAATTATTTGGAGGGTTACGGGTGAGATAAATCGATCTAGCTGTGTTTTATTTTCAGAAAATGTAGTTTTAACCGTGTTTTCATTGAATAAAAATCTCCTACAATATCAATAGAATACGAATCAAAATTTCGCCACGAAGTTAAAATAGTTCGGTCGGAAAATCGGGTGCCTTAAACTTAAAACGGGTTCAAATCTCGGTCCGATTGTTTCTTTTATTTTTTCTCTTTTTTTTGAGTTCCTTCTTTTTGTGAGAAAAACTGTTCTTGGGACCCCTAAAGAAACTAGAAAAACATTGTAAATTTGATTGACTCAGCTTAAAAAAGATAATAATTCAATTACATTACGGCTCCTCCTGCCATCTATTGGCGAGTAGTAAATACATTTTTTTTACTATTTTGTAGTAACTGTTTTACCAACACAGTACTAAAGCTAGCAAAAATAAAGCAGATGGCGTTGTCATGCGACACTAAGTTTTCTTTTGAGTACGCTTTGAAGTTAAACCGCGTTAACCAAGGAAATTGTCGTTTATTTCTATTATCCGAGCAAAGTTCGGTCATCCAGGTACTAAATGGTTAATTATTAACGCAATACAGACAAATTACCTCTATTGGCATTTACTATTCTAATGGGGTTTACTTTAGCCCAACATTATAACTAACAACACCGTTAAAACGTAGTAGCTGGTTAAAAAATAACATTCGTAAAGTAAACTCAAATAGATGAATCGTATTTTATATCATACAAAGGAAGACCGCTTTCGTCTTGAACATTTGAAAGATAAAAGCATAATAATCGTAAAACCACAAACACTTTGTTCCCAAAACAGATATCGCAAACATCGAACTCATGTTTGTAAACAACCTTTGCACATACGTGGAACAGCTCAAATAATCTCTATCTCTAAATATTATAAAACAAAGTCCCTCGTCACGTCTGTCTGTTTCTTCGCGATAAACTGAAAAAGTACTGGACGGATTTTCTCACAGTTTTCAGCAACAGGTAGTGATTCCTGAGGAAGGTTTTAGTGCATATTAAGTTAAGTTTTTTTTGTAAATCCATCAAGATTTTTTTAATTCAATATAGTAATTCAGTCATTGTTCGAAATAGATGTTTCTAATTGATAGTTTTTGTAAGTAGATAATGACTAGAAGCATGTATGAAAGAAAAATAATGTAAGTAAATATAAACTCTATTACCCAAACGAAGCTGGGCCGGGTCGCTAGTTCTATACAAATCTCTTGGCCCAAAATTCAAAACTTTTAAAAATAAATTAACGAACAATAACAAACACTTCCATTATCGACTTGTGCAGTATTAACCAGCTGTTGAAAACATCTGTTGACCATTTACCACTTTAGTCAGCTTTAATCAAAAATAACCAATGAGCTGACTTTAAATACATTAAGGTTGACTTATTAATAACAATTAAAATAATTAAAAATTGGGACGACGAGAGACCATCTAAGTAAAAGGGTGTTCAGTGCTCGTGCTGATGATTCCAGATCTTATAACCAGGGAATCCTTAAAGCATACCACGATGTTTCATTGCCTGTTATTCCACTTTCTAGTTAAAATATATAATCTCCAAAAAATAAAAATATTTAATTGAAAAAAAAAAACTTTGTCATAACTTAAATATGATTATTTAAAAATCGTAAGCGTGCAAACACAAAAAAATAAATGAAACTTAAAAAAATAAATATAAACCTTTTAAGTTTTAAACTGAACGAAATTCAAAACTTTCTTTTAATGTATTTTTTTCTATCTTTTTAATGTGTACATTTTTTATTCGAAATATTTCAATTGTAAGACAAAAAATACAACAAAAACAATAAAAATTTTATTCCGAGTAAGAACAATTATTCCAAAAACATGCGGATTATGTACCTACGTCAGTACGGTGTATCGTTACGACAGACGTTTCTAAATATATCTTCCGTACAATATGTGACAAGGATTACCGTACCAAAACTTTTGGGTTCGCCGTCGACACGTCGCTAAAGCGTATCTCAATACGCGTACAGTGTTTTGTTAGAAAACTTCGTGTTATTTAGGAAGTCTTTACTTCAGTAATCAGAATTAAATAAACATCATCATCATCATCATCATCAACTCCTCCCAGGCTTCCTTCTTACAATTATATCATCGTTAATCCGTTACTGTCCCGATATTTGACACGTGTCCTGTGTCAGAAATAGAAGAGTTAGGCGATAGTCCGCGTCAAATTAGTCAAATTAGTAGACCTGATAGGCCTTTTAAATCTTTATGAAGAACTCGCAGACGTGGAGGCTGAAGCCTATAATAAATCATGAAGGTAAGTGACTATTAATTACAGTTAAAGTAACTGATGATAAATTTCTAATGTACGTAACTTTCGAAAAATTAAAGGATTTGATCTTTGTACTCGACTGTGATAAGTAACAATTATATAATAAATTACAGATTTCATATTATGATTGTAACAGTACTCGTTGCTGTTAACTATGATTCAAAATGAAAAAAATGTAAGTCAAAATCATAATTGTAATAATTAATATATTTATATTGCATTAGTATTAAATTAGCGATTTACCTCGGTTTGCGAATATTGCATTTAGAACATCACATTGCAAATCTTAAAAAAATCTCAGCTTTTATCTGCTATAATATGTATGTATTATACATATGTTTAAGCCTTCCTATTGAATCACTCTGTCTATTGATGAAAAGCGCATTAAATCCGTTACGTAGTTTGAAAGATCTAAGCATCCAGACGGCGGGAAACGACTTAGTTTTACACTATATAAAAATAGTGAGGTTTAACTCTATGTGCAACGGTGTTCCCTGCGTATTCTGCAGTTTTACCTGCGTTTAATAATACTATACACAGCGCAGTAGATAAATAATAAACAAATATATTAGGACACCTCAAACACCCTTATCTGATCCCCAACTAAGCAGGGCCCTTACTGGTTTGCCCAGGCAATAAATGTACATTATATATTTTCTATAAATATTATAAAACAAAGTCCCCCGTCGCGTCTGTCTGTTTGTCTGTTCTTAATAAACTTAAAAATTACTGGATGGATGTTCTCACAGATTTCAACAACAGGTAGAGTAATTCCTGAGGAAGATTTTAGTGCATAATAAGTTTAGTTTTTTTTTTTTTTTTAAATTAGGCGAGAAATTAAATAATCACTGCATCCAGGTAAGCATGCAGGCATGTAGGTTGTTTCACGATTTTAGAATTATGTAAAATAAACGCTGACGAAGTCGCGGGAACAGCTAGTAATTATATGTACATTATAATATTGATAATTTTACACGAAGGTCGCGAGTGCGAAACTAACCCACAACCTCTGACTTGGCAGTATGGATTTGTAACAACTATATGTAACTTAATTACAATAAGAATTCAATTTACTCGGCTTTCCTTCATTTTGCGTCACTAAAAGGATCATTTGGAAACTTTCGAGGTGATTTATTGTCATTTATTTTATTTCATTAAGAGAATACGTGTTCTTTTGTTCTATTTCTTTTTTTGTTCTTCTCCAAACTATTGTCTTACCTACATACTTGATGTACATATGAAATCGACTAGCATTTGTTTTTATGTGAAATATCTTTTCACGCGTTTGGCGATAAGACTGAGTCGTACTGCACTGTTGTGCCATCATGCCCCTTCCACCACCATACTTTACTTCTTATTTTTCTAGTTTCCTTCTGTGAAATGAAGCAATTTTTTATTCCTGTTAAAGAACACAAGGAACAAGAATTGCTTTAAAACGGATTATGTGTTGCAACCTCCCGCCAGGACTAAAATTCTAGCGTCTATAAAATAAAACAGAATGCGCTCTTAGTGAAAGGGATTATTTAACACAGAGGTAAGGTCAACGCTCTGTAGACAGAAGCATTTGGAATAATTAGACTATCAAAATATTTGATTTTGAACAAATTTATGAAGAGGTACAAAGCATACAAACCAGGCCAATCGAATTTAGAAGTACAACGCAAAGTATCGAAGTAATAATTAGTTTTTGTTAATTCCAAAGAAAACATCGCGTCTTTTGCATGAAACAAAATAGCAGTCAACGATCAACCATTTGAACGAATAATAAAATTGAAACTCATTGCTTTCTGTGCATGGTAGATATATAGAAAAACTATTATTAGAGACCTTTCGTTTTTTAACACATTACAATTTTTGTCTGCTTGTCTGCACGTTTGTGTATGCTGATCTCAGAAACAGCTTAACTGATTTTGGTGCGTTTTTATAAACATACTAACTATGCCCGTGACATCACTCGCGTTTGAATTTAATAAAAAAATTTTGAAATAAAAGTAGCGTAAGTTACTCCTTATTACATCAGCTATCCGCAATTGAAATTCCCATCAAAATCGGTCCAGCCGTCCCAGAGATTAGCCGAAACAAACAGACAGATCGACAGTCAGACAGACAAAAAAGGAAAAATTGTTCTTTTGGTAGGTATATGTAACGCAACCACAAATACGACTGAAATCCTATCTGAGCTCGAAAAAGCTCCTGAGGACTAAGATGTCCACCTTGCTTCAAATTGTAGCCGGCAACCTCACCTCTCCAACCGTATAAGTAATTCTGTACGGCGGATTATGAGGGCGGCGGTGGTACCTCCCCGGTCGAACTACAGTTCTTCCACCTTTAACCTAATATGAACCATGTGAACGAACTCGCGCACAACTGCTAATTTCAAATAAAAATTTCCTCTCAAACATTCGTTGCAACGTTGCAGACACAAAACAGAAGGATCAACTTCTATTTGAGTCACAAAATGCATAAAGAATTATGCAGAGAAATTAAGGTACAGTCAAAACAAAAATCGATACAGATACAGATTTCCAAACCCTGCTATAATTGTTAACATTCATATACCGCTCAACACGATCCAACAATATCTAAGTATGAATAAATCCATATATAAAGTACTAGCTGACCCGACCAACTTTGTTCCGCCCAAGAGAAAATTAATGAGCAGATTTAGGATTTTAAAATTAATGCTAAATAATTAAGTTCATTTCTTTTCAATCATTTCGCATGCACTCCAAAGCAGTTTTTAACAGCCTGATCAATGCATGATGGTCATGAAGAAAAGTATCCTATGTCTGTCTCCTGGTTCTAAGCTACCTCCCCACCAATTTTTAGCCAAATCGGTTCAGCCATTCTTGAGTTATAGTGTAAATAATACGGCTTTCTTTTATAGATATTTTCTTTTATAGACTTTCTTTTTATAGATATTTGGGTTTACTTTGTTTAAAAACATTTGTAAGATTTTTAATTTTAATTACTTTACCTATTTCGTTGTTTTTGTATTGACCGATTTATGTACGTATGTTTTCGAAATTTGAATTTGTTCATCAACTTCTATGGCTGACTGTACTACTATCCAATATCCACTTTGATGTACAAATTCCGTCAAGATATTCGCTTAAAATCATAAATGCAGGTATGTATTTGTACAATTACATAATTAAAATAATAAACTCTATGATAATTTTATAGAGCTGTTTATACAATGTAGTTTATATGATGTAGAGTTCGCGTCCAATGCGATGTTTGTACGGTATTATCTGCGCAAGTGGCGTTACACTCGGCGTCGGCGTACGTGATGCGAATCAGATTGCCTAATCCAGAGACGCCCAAACTTCAACTCCATAATTTATACATTTTAATAATTCTATTAGTCCAACGTTTGCATGAAAATGCTGGTGATAATAGGGTTGGTTCATATCTTGCATAGAGAATGATGATAGCTGTACAGTGCGGGGGATGCCAGTATTCTTGGCACCATACCGGCATCATAAGAACTTGACTTCCGTTAGATTGTTTGACTTCATCTTTCATTTTTAATTATAAAATACATTATTATGTAATAAAATATTTAATAAAAGTTTAATAGGTTGGCTTTAAAAATAATCAATTTAAAATGATACAATACAATCCATTTAAGTTAACAAAAGTGTCAAAGAGCCCTTAGCTCTTTTCTGTATTTTTTTGGAAAAGTAAACAGTTATTTTGCATTATGTCAAAGGTATGTAATTAGTGAAATTATTGAGTTCACTTCAGACTAACACTTAGACACTAAACATATACTTACTTTGCTTATATGTGTTATTCTTATCAGGGTAAAAAATATTTTATATGTTCATCAAAAATCAATTTTATGGAAATAATATTAATGCCAAAGTAGTATTATTTTAAAAAAATGTAAATATTCGCCACAATCATATTGTTATCTTCAAAAAATGTGATTCGCGTGAAATTTCACTTTATCTGTGGTTGTGTATATCTCCTTGATGTTCCATAAAAATTACACTGTATGTAAAAAAGCACTGTTATAATCCTATCTGTATCAGGATATCAGATAAATAATTAGTGTTAATCACAAATTTCGAAAAATGCAAGTGACCGATCCAATAAGTAAATATTAGGTAGTCTTCGTAATCAGGATTACCAATGCATCTGTGACGATTTCACAAGATTTAGGTGATTGTTCTATTTGGAATTGGATCAGATGTTTTTTTATATAATAAGAGTGGCAAACGAGCATCCAAACACCTGGTGTTAAGTAGTCGCAGCTCATAGACATTAATGTACAACCACAAACTGATTGAAATTCTATATAAATTGGAATATAAGGAATAAGATATGTTACTACTCCTGTGAACTAAGATAGCCACACTTCAAAGTGTAGCCGGCAACCACACCTCTCCAACTGAAACACAAGTAATGGTTTACGGCGGATTATGAGGGCGTGCGGTGGTACCTACCCGGTACAACTATCGTTCTGCTTTAATTCCCATCGGCGACAGTAACTATTTATCATCATGGATTATAATCGTGCTAATTAATCAGGATTAACACTAGTTATACAAAAAATTAAAACAAAACTTTGAATACAGCTGGCTGCAACAGATCTGCGCTGTTTGCGCTGGATTGAAATTTATTTGTCGATAGAGCCGCCCTGAAATACAGTGACGTCTGCAGTGACCATCATTAATGAAAGACAGTGTAGGAACAATCATTTTCTAAAAATGCGTCCAAGTCTCGTTACGATACAACTGGTTCGGAACATAGACAATTAAAAATCAAAATTCGTTAATAGTGAGCGTCTGGTACATAGTAAAGTGTATAAATTCCGTGATAATATTAGTTTAAAATCATATGGCAAAACAAAATAAAATCTAGTCTAAATTCTATACAAATGACAAAATTATAAATGATAGTGACTTGTACATGGAAGATGTGTGAGAAAAACTATTATTAGGGACTTTTATTAAGTCAATAGAACCCAAAATAATGGTTGTTAGAATTTTTGTCTGTTTAAGTTTTACGCCCACAAACGCACAGGTTTGGTGACGTTAATCTCAGAAATGGCTTGACCGATTTTAATACAATTTTCAATAATAAACTGCAGTAAGTCCCATTTAACATGTATCTCAGTCGGTCACTTTAAAAACTATGTAAAAGTTGAATTGTACGAGTGAGCCTCCATAAAAACTTTAACAGTTAGAAAAAATAAACTCACAAGCTTGCTAAAGTTCGCATTAAAAGACTCCTCATAAGGCGCAGCGGTAATCATACCGTTCTGATACGCAGTAGGTCTCAAGTTTAATTCCTGACCAAGCAAACATTTAAAGGATGATTTTAGTGTTCTATTTTGGGTCTGGATGCTCGTATCTGTGGCACCCACGACACAGGAAGTCTCAGCGTGATATACGCGGTATTTTTATTTTTTTAATGATGCATTCGGACATAGGACATTCCGAGTAACGAAATGTTAATGGTCGTCGTACCGGTGCCCAGTAATCCCGAGAGCGATTTATACCACCATAAATTAACGCAATATTGCTACGGCCTCATATCTCTCGGTTTATTCACAAAAATTACGTATTAGCTGCTGAAATTCAGTCTCTGACCGCAAGATTTGTTGAGGCAAAAATAGAAAGTGTTGCATCAATGATTCTTACTTATTGCTCTGTGGATGAATAAATATTTCTGATTAATGAGTGAAAATTTGGTACAAATATAAGTTTATTTGGTGATGTGTGTAAATATTTGTGTCCAATTAGTTAAATTTGGTACAAATATGAGTACCAAATTTTAACCAATTTAGTCAAGTCGTTGTGTCGAGTGATTTGGAGCAAATTGGCCGGACGGACAGATAAACGACTGATTGTAAAATGATTCTGTCTTTTGTTTTTTCACACGGAATCCTAAAAGGGTAAAATTTGTTAACGCACTCAATGTTTTGATACTACAAATCAGCTGTACTTGTTGATCCTAGGTTTTACTCGAGTGGATGTAGTCAAACTGAATATAATCAATGTTTCCCTCCATGAGAGCAAAGCTTATTGCTGTAGTCCTTTTTGATTTATAAAGGTCAAACTTCACTTGTCTCCCCTTAAATAATTTACAAATATTATCTTCAAAAAGTTGTAAACAATAATTATACCATAAAAAATAATTAATTAACCTAAATACAAAAAATATATAAAATTGAATAAATCAATTGATATGGCGTAATGCCAAACACATTGGTCACATTCCCGCGCTGAATAGCATTCGCGATTCTCTATGCGAGATACGAACCAAGCCTCTTGTCACTAACCGCGACGATCAAACGTGGGACTAATTACTTGAAAAATTTTTGGCACTCACACCCCATAGAGCATAGGTTTCGAAGGAAAATAAAAACTAAATAATAACATTCACTATCTTGTAATTCTTATGATTCTATAGTTATGATATGTTATGCGTTCTTATATTCGAAACATACACATTTTTTGATATAATTTAATGATGACCTTGGATATCATAACTACCTGCCTATTTGTGTTATTTTGCATTTTGCTTTATAAAAACTAAGCAAAATCCGTGGCAAATCCAACAAAAACAAACTCAAAATATATTACACAGAGAATAATCTACTTCATTATTCTTATAATGTACTCCTTACTATGACTTAAAGTAAACAATTATTCGTTTGTATTTTTGTGTATCTTTAACGGCAAAACATCTACTTTATTAACAAAATAAAGAATTTATAAAAATTTAATAAACAAATTATGTATTTATCTTCACTTTAAAGATGAGAGAACTATAGTTCGACCGGGGAGATACTACGCCTCCCTCATAATTCAAGGAAAAGCATTACTTGTGTTTCGGTTGAAGAGGTGCGATTCCCGGCCACATTTTAAAGCGAGGCGATCATCTTAGTCCTCAGGAGTAGTAACGCATCTACATTCGAGCTCAGATGAGATTTCAGTCGTGTTTATGGTTGTACGTGAATGTTTATGGGCTACGACTACTTACCATCAGGTGGTGTGCATTCAAATTCAAATTCAAATTAGTTTATTAATGGAAATTTTACATGGTTGTAACACATTCAGTTTTATAAATACATT
>DWON01007816.1:0-12600 GCA_018251015.1 Phocides pigmalion okeechobee
ATGGGCTGCAGTGACCACTTAACATCAGGTGGCCTGCATGCTCGTTTCTTACTCTTTCATAATAATAAAAAAAACCTTATAGGCTTTAGATTATTATAACTTGGATGTAAATTGGCTCCATTTCATAAAATATATGATGAAAAAATGTGACTTGGCTGAACGGAATTAACATCTTGAAGCTTATAGAAAAAGGCTTGCTTGTAAGGAGGTAAGGTGACTTACCAATGCAATTAGCACCGCGATTTTCCTGTAAATAGCCATCTTTGGTTTTAGGTCACAACACTAGGAAGATATGAACTGTTACTAAAGATATGGACTGATACTAATGTTTTGTGTGCATCTCTTTTATATGTTATATCGTCTGTCGGTTATCAAAACAACTTATATCCCCCGCCTACAAAGTGCAAATAAGGAAATCACAGTGTTTTCCAACTGTGGAAATCAACTCAAATGTTTATTGTTTTCGGAATGGAAATTTCTCCACTAACTTACATTCGAAGTATAAGCAAATTTGTTTTTAACTTCTAATTAAGTGTATATTATTTTGTTAACTTGAATGTTATTTAATTAAGATTGTTTGTATATTTAGCAGAAAATTCATTACTTTGTTGCAATATTTTATTTACTTTGTTAATGATAAGTTTCATATAGATCCAGCAAATGTTCAAATTGACTTTAACTTTTATTTACGGTTTACTCTTTCTACACTCATAGCTTTGCACTACGACTGCCTAGCGTGGGAGCCATGAGTACAAATAAAGAGAAGTTTGTAAACAGTCAGACAATTTTAAATTGATCATATACACTTTTGCCTTGTCGGGGATTGAATCCGGAACATTTTCCGGGGCAGCCCGGTATGACGGTATGATAAAAATATCTGTGGAGTGTAATAAACGTAAGAATAAAACCTAATGTTTTAATTAGTTATAGATTGGTTTGCGAAACAATGGGACATAGTAAGTGTTTCATTATTTTGCAAACTATAATTAATATATATAATTATAGCAGTTTTCCTTAGCGTCCATTTAAGTTTGTGGCCACAAATTTCAATACTCAACATTATAATGTTCCTATTGTCATCTATTATCTTCTCTTTAATAAAAAATAGCTTATGGCTCTTCATTTCAATTGCTTAACTTTCCCTACAGCCTCTTTTTTAAATATTTTTTTTTATAAATATATGGATTTATTTGAAGATTCAGCACAGAACATTAAGGATGTGAATTTTAATAGGAACACTAATAATGAATATCGATTTGGTATGAAAGGAGGAAGTAAAATAATGGGTTAAAAAGGATGGGTGTGGTCACTTAAGCGGTAAACAAAAACTTTCTCAAGACAAAACACAGAGAATGTTTATTACGGGTAAATAAAATTGGCAGGTAATTAAGATATTACTAAAATTGGGTTATTTGCGCAAGGAAAATATGATAACTTTGGAAGAAATTAACTATATTATTTTATTGATTCAATAACAGGAAGGTAGCAAATATCGATATAGCCAAGTATAAGCAGAAGTATAGGAAATATAAAGTTAAATTTAAGTAGCAATAGGTACGATTATTATATGGGTATGATGACCTCATCATACTTACTTACTTATTAATATTATACATACTTACTTAAAATGCACCTGCACATAAACGAAAGTTGTTTTTTGCTAATAGAATAAATTTGCGAGCCTCATACATTCGTAAGATCATCGATATTTTTTAATTAATCCGTCAAATTTCGCATTTGTTAAGTTTATCCAGTCGAATTTTATAAGTGTGCAAATCCTGAATAATATCAGTTGGATTTTACAAGGATTGTTTATAGACCCATTCATAGATTGTCTATAGATTCACTCTTATCTGGAAATACATATCAAATTCTTGTATATTCATTTGACTGATTTAATTATTCTCCAAAAGCTTGTTGAAAAATTTGGAGATCATCTGTACGTAGGTGGATGTATCCAAGTTTTGAATGTTGTATTTTCATGTAGAATATATTTTTAATCAACTATTTTATTTCTTATTTTATTTCGATATCATCATTATCTTATAGTAGTACCATTGAAAGAATATAAATATCATGCCGGGACAATAAATTTTCAATATTTATGTTTTCTCGTCCGGCATTATACTTCACTATTATATTACGTCACTGTATCATTTCGCACAATTGTCATAGAGAAACGATATCGCATACAATACTATTCAATTTCCTACTTGTATCGTTGCAAAATTTCTTTATATTTTTGAAGAGCGCACTTGAATCGGAAATAGGAAGAAGGCTTACTGAAAAATTGAGTTATATTTCCGCTAAAACTGAACAATGGGTTTCCTTTTGTGTTAGTAATTGGACGTGTTTGTCGAATACGTATTGTCATGTGTATTATATAAATGGAGGAATTGTATTGTCATGATCAATGACGTGCGTATATAGATTAATTTGAACGTATTTATTGAAAGTTTTGATGATACACATTTTGCCCAAAGTTTGTAGTGAATACTTGTAGCATTAAGTCAATCTTTTTCCCAACTTGCTGTATATGATATAATACCTAAATATTAAATACACAAGCAATTAAAAAAGATGGGAAATTACAAATATATATGAAGGTGGCGGTTGTTCCGTGAGGAAACATTTTTCTTTTATAGACACCTACAAGACCTGTATGTCTAAGTATTCTCCATAATTTTAGTAAATACGTGCTCTACTGTGATAAGGTACACGCTTGTCATTCTAAGACGAGCCCTGTGTTCAGCAATGATAAATAATGGATCTATGATGATAATAATTATTATATTAGGTTATATGGCAAATTTAAACAACTACCAAATTTTTTTAAAAAGGTAAAAAAAGCTGTAAATATTTGAATTGACAGATAATTTATTAGTCTAACAGAAACAAAAGCATTTACGTAGAATTTAAATTTAATATTGTTTTTTTTTTAAATAATTACATGCGTTTTGTATTTTTACGTCTTATTTCAAGAAGTTTCTAGATCTCTTCGTAACTTCCCTTGATGGGCGACCTAGTTGTTTTATTATACATAGCAAATGTAACAAATCGAGATCTTCTCAGAAATTTTATTTTTAAATTTAATACGTGAATTTATTGTGTTATAATTTCAGCGGCTTCAGGTGGGGTGCATTCAGCTGTAGGGGTGGCGGAGCATTGACCCAGGTTGCAGTACGGCATCGTAGGGTCAGTGCACGCTTTCTGCAGGCTACCGACTTTGGTGCAGACGAGTTTCGTAGAGCAGTCGACGCAGGTTGATCCTATCGCTGTGCATGGAGTCCATTGCGGATACCAGGGTGACGCGGCCACCCAGGGAGGGATCCAGGGGTTCGCACCACCCGCTGCAGGCCAGCTTGCACCAGGTCCAGACTGGGCCGGGATGGCAGCGGCTACTGCGATCTGTGGAAATTAAAATGGTACAAATATTACTTTTAGTGTTATATTTTCATTTAATGGAAATAACTAATGAACATGTATCCCGATTTTCATTGGTGACCATTGCCATTCAAGTATATTTGTAATTATCTTCATGTAGAGCAGGATTCTTACATGAAGGTTATCACAGACAATCGTAAGAGAGTGAACAGAAGAAGAGAAAATTTGTGACAGTCTTTTATAGTTATGCATTTAGTATATCAAAAAGAATTTCTTACTATGGGGTTTGTCAAAAGACGTGCAAAAAATTCGTTTAAAATTTGAAGGCACTTTGGTGATACCTATGATATAGCAAATGTCCATAGGTTATATATCATTGTTAAGTTGAAGTTAAAATTTATAGAAAGTACACTATAAATGACTACTTACCGCAATCATAAACACAAGAACTGTCTTGGAAGTCATGTCTGTAGTTACGTTACTTCGATCGACGATTGAGTTACTATGATAGAGATATGATTACAAATTGCTTTTATATGCGTTTTGTTTGATTAAGAGATTGCACCGTTTAACTTACCTCATTAGGCAGATACGGTTTTCCCAATAAAAACAAATAAACAAGACTCACGAGATAATGACAGCTCCAAGTAGCGTCAACATAACAGGATGGGGTTTAACATATCAAATAACAAAGCTATAAAGTAATTATGTAATGATAGAATAACATTTGATTATAAATATGAGTTGTTACTATACAAGTATTAAAAGTTATTACCAACATTTAACATTTACTGATCGTGTAGGAATTGTTATTAAACGCTGTGAAGTCAACGGGTCTTTGCTGTTAGAATCAGATTATTCAGAGCTTGTAGTTCTGTGGCTCTGGTGTTTAAACAATGACACCTTTGATCGTATGACAAATAATGCTTGTAAGATAACCTCCTTAAAATTCGAAGGATTACAGTTGTTAATAAAAAAGTAAAATTAAATTACAGTTCGTGGATAAAATATAAAATAACAAATAATAGTAAGGAAAACCTGAAAAACACGCTTTTGTGAAAAATGAACTAAACATAAAAAATAAGAATAATGTAAATAAGAAAATATGTATTTTATTGTACAATGAAATTTTCGAAGAGAGAACCTGAAAACCGGCTGTATTATCTGACGAAGGAATTAGGAGCATAAAACAACAAATAGCTAATTCTAAAGGATATAAGTACGGATATCGGGTCAATTTTTCATATCATGCATTGTCATCGCTCCTTGAAAAATATGCAAAGTTTCAAATTAATCCGATATCTTGAAGTAATTCAAAATCGTGTTCAAAGTTTTTGTTACAAACAAACATACGACCGAAGCTAATATAAAAGCGTGTTAAAGAATTACTTAATATTTGTAAGCCTCAAAAAGTAATTAAATGACAGAAAAAATAAGCACTTTTAACTGTCATAAAACTTTGACGACTATACAAATGAAAACCTAGACAGAATTTTCCATTCCAAAATAATGCTATGTTAATATTATTTGAGTTAAACTGTTTGAGTTGACATTAAGTTTATTAACATTACGTCAAATAAGTAGTAACACAAAAACGCAGACATCTTTAACTGTTTATAATTTTACTTTTGGATTAATTCATAGTGAGTGGTGTTTTCAGCACTTTAGCTTGTATAGATGGTAAACAATTGAAAAATTAAGCAAGGGTGGGCGCGATCGCAAATTGGATGGGTGACCGTTGCTGATATCTCATGTGTGTTTCTATTCTTTGGAGAGCACGTTCAGTTAGTCGGTTTTGGGTGTTTTAAATAGATAGCAATCCAATCGTTGATGGCTACTAAACCACGTCTTCATCTTCGCACTTATGGCACTAGTATGTAGCACTAGATGTACCTAACTTTAAATAAAATATAGCCTTTGTACTTAATTGACTTTTAATAATTATATTATGTGTATAAGACTGCTCTTCTTGTAGTAGCGTCTCCTTAGTTTTGACAGGTGGTAGAATTATGGTCTGACCGGGGAGGTACCACTGCTGTCTTCATAACCTGATGTAAAACATTACTAGTGTTTCGGTTGGAGAGGTGCAGTTTCTAGTTACACTTTCAAGCAAGGCTTAGTTCTCAGGAGTAGCAAAGTATCTACGTTCGAGCTCAGATAGGATTTCGGTCGTATTTGTGGTTATACGTAGATGTCTATGGGCTGCGATTACTTAACATCAAGCGGTTTGCATGCACGTTTGCAGCATAAAAAACTACTGATTTTTTGGTTGGAGAGGTGCGTCTATTGATGATACTTATAAGCGAGGCAACCACCGTAATCCTCAGGGGGAGCAACGCATTTCCCTACGATAGCCGATGGGACTTCAATCCTATTTGACATCCACATACAGCCCAATTACATACAAACATGTGTCGTAGATATCCATAGGCTGAATTATCTTAACATCAGGTGGTCTGTATGTTTATTTTATACTCTTTTGATAATATTAAAAATTAACATATTTATCAAAATTTAGTTACGAATAAAACGTATTTACATTTTTGGCATCTTAAGTTGATAAGCAATATTCACTTGCAGACACAACAATACCCTTTGTTGTTCTTGAAGACAAAATATCGAATATTAAATTCAGACTCCCAGTATAAACTTAATTACCAACATTTTCGGGACACTTCCAGTTTAAGTTTCAAGTTATTTCTACATAAACTGCTTTCTGTATACGGTCTTTGTAATAAGGAGAATGTGTGTAATGTTAAAATATATTTTCTCAACTTTGCTTGAAAAGTATAAGGTGGTTCTGAATGGCCTTATCTCAAGAGAAAGAAATGTGCAGCGCAAAAATCTAGAGTGAATAAATATTATATAGTAGTAATACAAAATAATTTTTCCTCCAGTAGAATACAAAAATGTATTTATTATGTTGGATGGCAGCATATGACTGCTATGAAAGTTATATCAAACTACGGGGCATCCGACAAGTACCTCACCTACAGCACAACATAGAGAAAAGCAAATCTATCCATATTTACTAATTTTAAATAAAAATCCGTGTTTGAATAACCTGAATTTCCTGTTTCACCAATTAGGTATAGTAATTTATTAGTCTTTCAATATCTTCAAATAAACATCATAAAATCATTTACAATTTTCCATAGCGGCACATAAATTTTATTGTTGCGGTAACAAATATGAATAAATTACGAGCAAATTGAGAACCTCCTAACTCCCGGCGTATCGTAAAATTACTGAAATGTATACTGTTCCTTTGGTTTTACTGGATTAGTGCTGGAAAATACATATTAATAGCAGATACGGTATTTTTTTTACAAAAGTGTACACAAACACGCACCTACGAAAACGTGAATTAAATTAACACGTTTTTTAAAATTTACAACAACTTTAATTTATATATATTATTTTGTTTCTTTCCATTTTTGCAGTTGTCTACATCATGCGTGGATTTTCCGCTCCAGTTGATTTAAGATAACAGTCATTTCATTGGTGGTTGGGTAAATTTGTTGTTCACATACATTGACATACTTCAACAAACATCGGATTATAATGAAGACATCAGCTACTCGTTGGGGATTCCAACCTTTCAACTAAACATACATATATGTTTTTCTTTACTATGTAAAATATTTCATGAGTTACTACCGACACCGGGTTTACTGTCAAATATTATTTTGATTGTATGCTTCTCATGTAAGTGACGATTCATCTTTTTTGAGAAATAAAGTTCTTAAACATAAACCTACTATGTCTAAAATTGGAGAAAGCTCGGGCCATATTTCATGTTGTTCCAATGCGTATTGATGGAGATAATGCTTATGGGTTAGTGGCCAAACCATCTGACTGCTGTCTTTAAACCACCCATAGAATGTAATTAGTTCAATTACTGCCATTTATTCATAGTAACCGGAACAGTTTGAATAACATATCCTGAGATTTTTTACCCTTAACGGTGTTCCATCAGAATCTAGACTGCGCCTGACGTTACATAACTTTTACAATCTTTTATAACCTACATAACCCGTGGGGTTATGTGCGATCAACGTAATCTGAGCTGTTAACAGACTTAAAATGTGTTGTTACATAATTATAAGATTAAATTTTGTGTATTTATTTGAGGTTGATTTAATTTGTGTATGGGGTGTGGTGATAACTTAATATGTGGCGGATGGATCTGGAGTAATAATAAATAATGCAAAGTTGAAATGGTCGACAGATAATTCTAATGTATCGTACAAGCTGATCTATTAAGTGGACAAGTTAAACTACTATAATAAATTTGTTCATTTTCAATATAATATTTGTATCTGATTCGCTTTGACAAATTTGGTAATGAAACTTGATTAAAACTTTCTGTTGAAGCGCCTTATAAATTATAACGCGCAAAATTGACTTCTTATCCAAATGTAAGTATTTATTATAAGGTTGTCGTTTTAAAAAGCAAGGCATCCATGGAACTGTAACGAGAAAACTACAATTAGGCCTTAGATGTGGCAAGGCAGCTGCTCTCAGCCTCATGTGGAACTCCTGTTTTATAGGGAGTTACTTAGAAATGCCCATGGGCGACAGTGGTCACTGTCTAGAAGTTGGAACCTACAATCGTTTGTAAATTTAATTTCATGACTGTAGACGGGACGCCCATCAAATGTGAAATGTATAATTAAATAAGGATAATTTACAAGAATGTAAATTGATCGCGGGGACACGATAGCATTGCAGAGCATCGTGCTCTTTGCTGTCACGCTGTATGTATTGGACTTAACCCCTAACGCTTTAATAGATGTTTCATATAAAAAATAACATTACCACTCGTAATACGGTCATGTACATACATCTCTTAACCCGACGGATGTGTATCCAATAAGACAGGTAATAAAGGAGTCAAGTGGTGGAAATTGTTTGCGATTTATTCGAGAGCTCAGACCACATACGAGCCTTTATTGAAACAGCTAGAGCAAGACAAGTTGAGGTTAGAATTGGAGCATGGCGCCGTGAAATTGATTTTATCATAACTAGAAATACGTGAACGATAATTTGGAAGATTTGAAGAGAGGGTCTCTTACATATAAGTACTAGCTAAGGGTGGACTCGAATGTTTTTAACACGCTTTTATTAGCTTGGGTTGTATGTATGTATGTATGTATGTATGTATGTATGTATGTATGTATGTAATGGAAACTTTAAGCACGATTTTCACCAATTTCCAGACGTCTGATTAATTTGCTACTTTGCATACGCATCAAGGACCGATGACAATGCAATAATATTAACAATGAAAAAAATCGTGGGGTGCGTGGTATCAATAGATCACTGAAAAGGTACCCCACGCTTTTTTACATCGCATTTTTTCTCTTACTTATACTTTTTTTAGTTGAATTTTTTATAAAAGCGTGTTTTTTTTAACTATTTTTTTTATAACTGCGCGGCTTTTGAAATGTACCGAATCACCTTCAAAGTAAGCTTAAAGTAACCCTGTTTTAAGATCTAGTAGTAAGAGATTTAATTAGCACCAAATGCTACTATGTTAAGAAATTGACTTTAATTATAAAATATGGTTTTTAACACTTTCCCTGCGGCTACAACACTGCTGTGTATTGCGCGGCGCAACGCGCGGCTTGTACGCACCTGTGTTGTACGGATAAATCTGTATCGATTTCGGTCGACCAAAATTTCTCTGTTTACGTTGACGCTACAACACTTGTGCGTACATTACGTCTGTGTATTCGTAAATGATACACAGATACTAAAAATACAATATATCAGTAAATTGTAGGCGTATTCAGTCTAGTCATGTAAGCTCCAATTTAGTGCCGCCTCCTGCAATACTGACTCGATCCGAGATGAGCACCGCAGAGTGGTAATCAAGATTGTGTTGACAGTTTACGAAATCCAATCCAGTTATTAGAAATATTTTAAAAATAAGTACATAGGCGGAGGATGCAGAAGCCAAGCGGCATAAATATGTTCCACTTAGCAATGATTAAGTGTTTGTTCCGCTTGGATTTGAATCGTTCGTGGGGTCCAAGTGCCAAAAAAAATTCATACAATTAGTCCCACGTTTGGTCGACGCCCGCGGTGTCAAGAAGGCTGATTCATATCTCGCACACGGTATTGCGATCCCTTTAGAATGTCATTTTAGGCTTTATAAAAATTTCAAGGTATTCCGCATTATATTTGTAGTTATAAATATTAAGCTATTAAGTACAAAGTTCCTGAAATATTAAATGATAAAATCGAAACACATTACGCGTCCGTCGTAGTTTATTTACGATCAAAAAGAGTAGAGAATCTACTTTGAATAAAAATATTTTGATTTTTTAATCAACTCAAAATTTCTTTATTAATCATTAAATAAAAAAAAACCCTAAACTTTACAAATAAATGCAAAGGAGCACCATTAATTACATAATTAAATGAATAATAATCTATCTAGCAGTTACGTTATGATCAGCAAAAGGTTCCACGTTCGATCTTCGACACGAATTTTACTTTCCGTTCTAGGTCTGGGTGTTCTTGTCTGTGTGTGTGTGTGTGTCCATAGCACTCACGACAAAGGGAATCCTAGTTCATTTTTTTATGTGTACGAAAGATTACTTATTTTCAATATTGAACTCTTTAGGAAAGAGTGTTTGAGATGATCTAAATAATGGCTTTATTATAAGTTGCCTGCAGATCTCCGGGAGATAGAAGATTCATTTTTAAAAAGATAAATAACCATTTTTAACACTAAGTACGGGAAACACAACTTTTGTATTATAATTTACGTAACCCATTTGGACACAAATATCGTGTTCATATATCTGTACAAGCTTTGTTTATTTGTTTATTGCGAAAGAGTAAGAAACGGGCATGCAGGCCACCTGATGTCAAGTGGTCACAGCCCATGGACAACCACGTCCAATCTCAAATAGAACAGAAGTTCTATTTAAGGATGGACGCGGAAGCGTTCCTACTCTTGAAGACTAAGGTCGCCTCCAATAATGTGTATCCGGCAACCAAGCTTACGGCGAACACGAGTACTGCTTACGTAGCCTACAAGCCTGCGGGCGGGTACAATGGTAATCGTAGACGCTACACGTCTGAATCATCAGTGCATTTCCAGTTTAGAGAAAACATCTCCAGTTTACCACCGCTTGCAACGCTAACTTGATACATATGCGAGCAGTCAGAGTGTTAACAAATAAATGTTACAAACACTTTGATCGCGCATTTCAATGTCTGTTTAGATTTATTTATATATCATTCCCCATTTTTTTCATTTAATTAATCGTGCATATGCAAGCTTTGTTTTATTGTCCTAAATAATTTATATTGGCATTTAAATCTACAAGCATTCGTATAAAGAAATCAAAGGTGTATCCTTCTGTATCCTTCTCTCTACACTTAAGTACATACGTCTCTTTCGAACTTTCAATTTAAAATTTGTTCCTAACATCCTTCTTTTGCTCCAAATTGTTCTCGGTATTTGAAACTGTCTCGATTATAATGATTATTAAATGTTATGTCATATAACGGGTACTCACGATTAACGCTTTTAATTGTCGATATTTCGAACCAGTTGCACGGCTCGTGGTCACGGCTAAAGTTTACAATAAGTTATAAAACATAATTTTATTAAAACTATGTTTTTAATTTGTTCGGAACTATTTAGAGCGTAAACAAAATTCGAATTAAATTTAATTAGAATAAAAAAAGACGAAAAAATATTCATTTTTATGCAAATTATCAAAATTGCAGAAAATACGTATTTTTCTATAAGGCATTCCTTTTCGTATTAATCTCATGATCTTTTTCATATTAAAATTTAACACTTTCCCTGCGGCTACAACACTGCTGTATTGTACAGACATATTCTGGATTACGAGCGAACAAAAGTGCTATTTTTACGTCGGCGCTACAAGACTGGGGCGGACATTACGTCTGTGTATTTATAGATGATACACAGATGCTAAAAAATACAATATTTCAGTAATTTGTCAGCGTATCTTCAGTCTAATCAAGTAAGCTCCAGTTTAGGGCCGCCTCCCACAATACTGACCGATTATATATATTCGCGCTGCAGGGAAAGTGTTAAAAAAGGTCGTGAATTACTCATTTCTCTATAGTGTACACTAAACTGTCATTTTTCTGCCAACCTTACAAAGATATTTTATTTAATTGACAGAAAAATTTTAAATAATTGACATAACAGTCATAATTGTTATAACGTTTATATTCAATATTGACAGAATTTAACTGTCAACAATTTTTCTGCCAACCTTACAAATATTTGACTGACAGATAAATAATTGACATAACATAGCAGTCATAGTTCTTGTAATGTTTATACTCAATATTGACATAATTTACCAGTCAATATTTTAATAGTATCTGTCAATATTACACACAATATATTATATGTAATATTATATGTAATATTGACAAACTCTATTTCATATTCACGACTTTTTTATATCTCATTCTTTACTCTCCTATCCGAGAATGATAAAGACCGCTATTTAGCGGTCAGACTGTATTTTGTATTATATATAATATTATATGAGATATTGACAAACTCTGCTTCATATTTAGTACTTTTTGTTATTTACCTCGTTCTCTACTCCCCTTGGTAGAGATGGCAATTTAGTTATAAGACCGCATTTCGTACAAATCGTATATTGCGCAATATTACAAGCACTATTCCAATATTATACGTAATATGTCAATATCACATGCAATATATGATCAATATTACGTGTAATATTTTAATATTATTAGCAATATCGACAAATATTACAGTATATGTAAGTAATTACAAAATGGCAGTAATGCATAATTATTTTACAATAAAAATCCGTCTTAATATTAAGTAAATTCCTTCAAAGTACTCTAAGTAAGTGGAGTAAATACTAAATAGTAACATTTCCAGCCTTCTGTTGTAATATTAAAGTAATATTGTTCTAAGAATTCTTCTTAGCTTGCATTTTCTTGTAACTCTGCAATTGGACGAATAAAATTCTATTAAAACCAACACTTAACACTTTTTTTTTATTATGAAAGAGTAAGAAACGGGCATGCAGGCCACCCGATATTAAGTGGTCACTGCAGCCCATGGACAACCACGACCAATCTCAAATAGAACCGAAGTTCTATTTAAGGACGCGGATGCGTTCCCACTCTTGAGGACTACGATGGTCGCCTCCAATAATGTGTATCTGGCAA
>DWON01007817.1:0-12597 GCA_018251015.1 Phocides pigmalion okeechobee
TATACCTTGTCAACCAATGTTTATTTAGTATATTGGTTACACTTTCCCCAATCGTCATTTATATGATATCGATAAATATCTTTCGCAACATTATGCGAAATTATGCCTAAAGCTGGCGCTGGGTGCACGCGAAGTGAATAAAAGCTTGGCAGTGAAAGGGTTAAAGCAAATCTATTGAGCCTAAATATAACGGAGTTGGGTAGTATACATATGGAGTTTGTAACGTCAACCTCGATCTCTGTCATTAGACCTTACATCAGTATGTGAAACTTTATTCATATTGTACAAGCTGTTTTTGATAAATTATTTTAATTACCGTAGATGTAGTAGTTGTATGTTCCCAAAAATCTGTTAATTATAGATAAAGCTAGATCGAGGCCAAATACGAATATGAACACTGACGTAAACAGCAAATTCCAGAGTTACGTACTAATAAAATTGTACATTTTGCTTATTACACATATCTATAATTTGTAAGATTAATACACGTGTTCCAAATGCAAAGGTAAAGCTCTAAATAAAATAAACACAATGCTTCATAAGTATTACTACGATATTACAAAACGTTTCACTTAATTAGATTTTTCTTTGTGAACAACTGTCGAAGTGAAGGGCACTTCATAACGTTTGTGACAAATCACGGTTAATCGATCTACAACAAATAGATTACGTTAATACCAAACTTATATTGTTCAAGAAAAGATAAAAGCCGCCGAATCTAATACGATACTCCATAGCCTCTTAAGTACTCTTTTTTATCATGACAAAGTTGGGAACGGGCATGCAGTCCACCTGATGTTAAGTGATCACTGCCGCTCATGGACAACCTCGTCCAATATCAAATAGAACAGAAGTACTATTCAAGGCTGGACGCGGATGCGTTCCTACTCTTGAGGACTAAGATGGTCGCCTTCAATAATGTGTATCCGGCAACCACACCTCCCCAACTGAAACACAAGACATGAAGAATACGATGCTTTACGGCGGGTTATGAGGGTGGCGGTGGCATCGCCACGGGCGAGCTCTAATGGCTCTACCACTTTTCAAATATACTATATAATTATAATAGTTATACTTTATTTTTCATTAATTTACGAAATAAATGAGTTACTAATGTTAATCACAGTAAAATATTACTAATGTTTTTCATACATTAATTTCTTTTTTTAAATTACACTATACACATTTGCAATCCCTATTTTGGAATATCTACCCGACTACGAGGATTAAACAAAATATAATATATAAATACGTAAATATAAGGTCAGAGCCAATTCAAGTTTCCTATTTTGGCGACAGTTTTAGACAGCTGTTAGTGCGTATTTCAAACGTCCAATGATAGTTTGAAACAATACATTACCGGCATGGATCATTTAACTACCGCTCAACGCATTAAAGACATAGAGTATAAAAATAATATTTGCGTACGAACTAAATATCACTGATTTATAGTATAATATTATTCGTCGTACAAAGTTAGCCTTGGCATTGGGTTTTCATGTAGTTAGATTTGGCGCATTTTGTTCAAGGATTTGGCACCTAAATCGTATAAATTTGAATTAATCCAAGGAACCAAGGCAAGAATTCATGGACAGCTTGAAAGTAACGCAAAATAGATGTTACACCAAAAGGAAATTGGGAGCCGTTCCAATCAAACAATTCTGGAACAAATCAAACGTTGCAGAGAGACCAAGGCGGTCATCAGAAATCAACTTTCATAATAAACGACTAATACCAAATATTTTATGGATAAAGAAAAAAGATTTATTACATTTTATGTACTCTTTTAATTTTTTATTTATTTATGATACTCAAATTGGAACACTCTGTGTTGTAAGCAATGTAATTCCTGCACATTGTGTTTATTATTAAAATGTCTATAAAAGAAGATTAGGGTTGATCAGGCTAGAATAAGAAAATAATATTGCAGCTAAAACCTCAATAAATAATGTACTTATCTGCCGTTCGCTGTGAAAGGACCCCACCTAAACTACGTTAAATAAAACCCCCTTTTTATTAAAAAAATTGAAACATTAATAATTTAATACAAAATTACATCGTACCTATCCATCTATCGGTCCGAACTGTGGTTGTAACATATTATTTGCAAGTAGCATTCTGTTTACATTCTAGATGTAACCGATATTGATTCAGTAGCACAGCGGTCATTTTAATATAAGAAATATTTTTTCATCATGAGTGCTGATGTGCGGACACACGCGATTTCAATGTACACGTTATCTAAAATGATAAGAAACAGCATCTCAAGCGTTATCCGCATCACTCTATAATGATTTCCTGATTTAAATATACGAGTACAATGCTTGCGAGTGTCTTTCGAAAATTGGCCGTATATTTTTTTGTAAAAACCATAATAGTAAGCTATATCATCACAATAAGAAGTACATTAATACCCGAAACTAAAATCTTAAATTTTCATTTAGATACTAACCTAAATACCGGACCTTGGGACAGAGCGATGGTGGTCGTCTAATAGCTGTCATTGCCTAGATACTTCTAACTATATCACATGTTAAACAATTGTTCAAACTAAAGATTTTATGTCAAACAGGTCTCATAGCAAAGACGGTTGCGTTGATTCAAATAAAATTATAATTTTCGTTTATATTGAGCTATTAGAAATTAACTTTAGTTCAGTAGACAGTTTTGTTACTTTGTTTTTTATTACTATTCAAAAACACGTGTTTAATCGAATATATGTACAGAATTGGATGTTTTCGTGTACACGTGTCGAACACCCGTGTTGCCGGAATATTAAAAGCGTTTTGTATACTCAGCCAAAAGCATGAATAAATTGAAAGCCGCTATAGCTTTGTTATGTGGGAGGTCCAAAGGTCCCAGTAAAATTTTCTTATATAAGGGATACTCACAATTAACGCTTTTTAATTGCCGATATTTCGAATTGCGGCGAAACTTCGGCGGCGGGAAAACTCACCCCCTCGTGACCACGTTTCGCCGTGACCAGATGCCATGCAACTGGTTCGAAATATCGACAATTAAAAAGCGTTAATCGTGAGTACCCGTTATATATTAAAATATATAAATTTCCGTCATGATATTACTTTAAAATCGTATATCCCAATAGACATTACACAAATATAGATGTATACAATTTACGGATACAAAATGTAAATATATAGCGATTTTTTTCTTCTTACAGAAGTTCCGAAGGTTTTTTATTCCTATAATCAAATTACTTTATATGTATACAATATGTATTTAAACATAATATAAAGTAATTAAAATTCTTAGGAATTTGTCAAAGTCGATAAAAAATAGTATTCAACAAATTTTTCATTTATTTTAAAAAGAAAGAAAAACAGTACAAGCAAGCAACCGCATCGTCCATGTTTTCTTTGACTTTCACTCTTTAAAAACATTTTGACAAATAACATTTGTAAAATACATTTTATGAGATTCAAACTTCAGACTTTAAAAATGTGTCAGGTAGTCGTTACGTTACATATAGCGAATAAAACAATAATCTTATCTATACAAGTGCTTTGTTCAATAGAATTCCATATACCTAAGACGATAACTCCGAAACAAACATAATGTTAGTTTTATACTTGTTTGCACATTTTTAGTTTGCTTGAACATGAAGTTGGCGTGGTGATAGGCTGATCTAAGACATGATATAGAATATAGTGTTAATGATAACTAATGTCCCCTGTGTATTACCGCATGCCACATGGGACGTGACACGCGCCATTTCCATTCCAACAGTTCCGATATAACTACCTACTGCGCTCATATTAAGTCTGTCATGTACATATAATTTATGTACGATACTACTAACACAAAGTTGAAAAATTAAATTGGAACCTTGGGCGTTAAAAATGGTTTATTATTACTCCAAATATAAATAACTATAACAAAATAATGAAAATAGCGACTTCGTACTGACGTACTTTTAGATAAATCTATTAATGACGCGTTATTAGACTTAAATTTTAAACAAAACAGTTTTTAGAATTTTTGTCTATTCATTTGCGCACGAAATCTTAATTTACAATTTTATAACTCATTTGGCTGCGGTTTCAGACCTATATCGAAAGAAAATTCGAGGAATATTCAGTATTTGTATCAAAAACAGATAATTGTTAAGTGCCTGTCGGGTTACGTACAGTGAAATGTTCCTGCGTAGTTGTATCGAATGCAAAATGAAATAAATCTATAAAATCTAAATGGTTAAAGTCGGCATAAAATACCGCTGGTTACGATGCTTAAACCTTTATTAATCTGTGGCATTGTTATTATCGCACATTGCCAAACCATTACCGGATGAGTTGTGTCTTGAGGTTCATATATTTTCATTCTACATTAATGCCCACATCGGTGGCGACGCGATGCCCCGTCGGAACGCTCTCATGAGATAATTGTCTCTTAGAATAACGAACTATATAAAGAATATTACCTAGGAATTAACAAATATTTTTATGTAGGAATTCACTATTTTTAGTCAGAAATAAGTGATTGATTGAATCTAGCTGAGCGAAGATGGATGAGAATCTATTAAAAATAAACATGGTAAATGTAGTGATAGAGCTAAATCATAACGCGAACGAATTCTTGTTGTCAATGCGATCACTCAATGCGAGACCTATACGATCTTAAATTAGAATTATTGTTTACATAAATATTAACGATAATGATAACTGGCATAGACGTACGCGTCAATTGCTCTTTGCGAATCCTCTTATCAATAGTTCCAGGTAGGGTTGCCATGTACAAAATTGCAAAAGCTGGACACGATCTACTTTAAAGCCAAAATACTTTATATAAGTACATCTCCCTACACTGTGCGCTGTGGTGTATTCTCTCATAGTCACTTCCCCAAAATCATTTCGCCATGCAAACGCTGCGCGCTACGCAATACCGGAAAGGTCTACCAAAACTGGACAAGTCGGACTCATAAATATGTGGCCGGACAGATGCCAAACCTAGTTTAAGCTGTATCGGATGAACAATTAAATATAATTATAATTAACAATAATTTAAATTTAAAAAATTCTTTAACATCAAAAGCTTCAAACATCATATAATATGACCCTGACCTTTACTTTGAGGGTTTGAAAAAAGTTTTAAAAAATAGTTCCATTGGCAATACAAAAAATATTCAAAATGCCTGTCTATACCTCATAAACAAAATTTTATAGTATTGTTACTGCATGCTACGTATGTGTATCATGTTAATTTTGCCAGATCAAGAATATAAAAAACAAGTTTTCAAAATTTTTATTTCTCTATACGAGGACATCGCGTGCGATTTGGTCCGTCCCACAAAATTAAGAAATTCATTGATGCTGAGAATACCCAGGATTGTTATAGAAAATATCAAACAGGAATAGTCAACTACATGTATGTGTAACTACATGTGTATATTAAAGAGAAACGTCATGTATATGTATATTAAAGAGAAACATTCAGTCAAACTGACCATTGATTCTAGAATTCTAACATTTTTCAGGTAGGCTCATAATATAGCGTAAATTTGCACTAAAAAGGCATGTTAAAAATTCTATCCCTAAGGGGGTAAACGAGGGGTTGAAATATCGTATGAAAAATCTTATAAATATAAAGCTTCTGCCAAAAGAAAAAACAGCTGCCAAAAGCTAGTTAATAAATATAATTTCAGTCTACGACAAAGTCATTGGTGTGGAAAAAACATATGTTCTTTTAAACAAGCTATCAATTAACGTACAAAGTAAGCGGGTAAAAATCTTCACAAATGTTATATGGTCACTGCTACCCATGAACATCTGTTACCGACCCCAAACAGGCCAGAAGCCCCATCCGAGGTCGATAGCCGGTGTAACTTTTATATTAGTTTGTCTGCTTTTCCATACAGTTCAAGTCAAGTTTAAATCAAGAGTTTCGTACGGCTACCTTATGGCAGGTAGGAGTATACGGCATGTTTGCTTACACCGCAGTCGAATCAGGAATTGTTGTATCTTGAAAATCAATCAAAAATGGGAATGCATATTGTCAATATAATTCAACAACAAGTATTTAAATGAACAATGCTCTTTGTACTGTGAGGCGAGTCATGAAGCGTAATTTCTCCAAGTGGTGGCTCAATTGTCGGGAGTAAATTGAATACACGCGCTTCGTTCCCGCCAATTTATTTGTGTCATACATAAAGATATCATAATGTTGCATATATTCAACCATATCATTGTTCCTTATACTATAATCACTGCGGTTTTTCCACTCTGTTTAACAATATAAATTATTCGAATATATTTTTCTATTTAATAGCAGCGTTAATAGGGGTATTCTTTGATAATAATCTTTTCAGCCAATTGCAAGTAGGCAACCGCTTTAGAAAGCATCCTACATAAATTCTTGATATCCTCTTGGATATTTTTTATGTCCATCATGTGGTGGAAAGTGTATTAAGTTTTAGTTCGGTCAGTGAAGTGAATTACAGGCCGAACTAAACTTTGATATACAAATATCACTGATCACACCTCAACAATCTAATCCTTAATTTTATGCTACAAACAAACTGGTATACGCAATATCCATCTCGTCGACCATTTATAACAAATTTACGTTTAAGGGTCGTTGAAAAAGTATTGATGTGCATCTTCACATCTGGACATGACTATCTAGTCGCACAGATGGCCAGAGTCTGACGAAAAAGTAGGAGAGCGGGAAAAGAAATTATAAAGTGTAGGTCTATTTTGGTTAGTGGCCCTTTTAAATTAATTTCAATAAATAAATTTGGGGTTTAAAATTTTATGTCTGAGTTTGAGACTTATTTAGAATTAGAATTTAGGAAAAGTTCTTTGTAATATATTTGTCGGTGACTTTATGTTAAGAAATACTATGAAGTACGAAATTATTTTTTGTGTTCAGAAAATGAAAACTTTATTCTACTTGTCACATTACCTTACATTTTAACCGTGAACCTTTATCGCAGTTACAAGTTACGAAACCGTCCGCTGCGCATGGTCTAACAGGAAAAAAAATTAACAACTTTTTTCAAGTATCATAGTAGCAAATGTTGCGAAATTTTGAAACACAAAATATGCGCAAACTTTAAACACAATTCTTACAATGTAATGTAATCAGTTAAAAGTTTATAATTCTATTTTGTTTTTGATTTTGACCCGTTAGCTGGATTATTTATGAATCTGAACCAAAATCTGAATGACAAGTATTGAAACCATGTCTTTGAACACTTTGTCCAAAAGCTTGACGCAGAGTAGTTTTTTCCATTTAACTGAAATGGCTATAGTAATTAAACTATATGACTCCAGCTATTTTTTTATTTTCTTGCTCGTCATAAATAAACTTTACTAACTTTATCGGTTTATCTTTCGAATTCTGGGAAATTCTACATATCATATACACTCCCTATACGGTTTTTATACCTTAATTTTCGCGTGTCAGCTTGTCTGTGCAATTTAATCTCACAAATAACTGAAACTTTTATATGATATTACACAAAGATAGGGAAAAAACAAGTAGAACTTTGTACCCAAATTTTCAAAGTTGTAAACCGTTATGTAAGGGCTTGTCGTAGTTTTAAGCGAGGTAAACGCAGTGTCTTTAGTTAACACGTTTGAAAGATGGAGTTGTGTCAACAATACAAAAGAATCGCAACCTTGAATATCCCGTTGAAAGAACAATTGCGAGTCCTTGGAAGCCGGTTTCCTTTACTTTTAACATAAGAGAGTGTAACTTTCACAAATTATATTGACCATTAGCTAATATTTTAGTGCATTCGCATGTCGATTATTTTATACTTGTAAGTACGTGATTCCGTATAATTTCCATATGTTGAAAAATGTAATACGTCGTTATGAAATTTTTAAACGTACGTGTATATAGTATACTTACAAACTTATAGGTATATGCGTCACGTTTCGAAATTATGAAAGTACGTTAACTCTGGCGTTGAATATGTTTTACGGCCGCATTTGGGTCACATCTTTGTTTGCCTGTTCATTGGAAACAAAAAAATGCGTATTCTTGTATGTTTCTAATGAAAGGTTTAGATTATCTATATATAAGTCAAAAATAAATTATAGCAATTAGTGGAATTTAGTGTTTAATCTTTATCGCGTTTTAGGCCCTGGGTTACGAACCTTTTCATCATGTGAGGTGCTTTATTAGTAGGTACAAAAAAGTGCAGTTTAACGTGATAATGACTTAAACTTAATCTTTAATTTTTTATGAGAAATAATACAGGTAGACGAATCTCTTTGTTACATGTTTGTAATAGTCCCGCATCACAAATCTTAAAACTAGAGAAAGTTCGTAACATTCAACAATACATATACGTAAACTTGGCTAAAATTTGATTTAAACGATGAATGAGAGCGCATTTAATTATAAACTTTTATTTTATTATAGTTATGCTTCGTGAACCGCTAAATTGATGGCCTAGTAGACGGATTTGTACAAGTCACAAAATGAACACAAGGTTATAACGACAAAGGAAAACTCAGTCGAGTAAATAAAGTAAAAAAAGGCATTTAGATGCCATTGTGAATGCAAGATTGGTTATTTGGAACATTTTATAACAAAAGGCATATTTACCTACTCTTAATAAATAATTAATGGATTAGATGTAGAAGACGATACACAAACAGGATAGTGCACATTGCATTTGCAAACAAGAGATTGAAACAAAATTAACGATAGTTTATTAACATGCCGGTTCAAGGAAGTTTTATTGTTCTGCGGACATGAGAATTTGAATGAAAGTGTCACGACCTCAGTACCTCTTGTGCTTTGTGAGGTTCTCCGCCCCAGATATCTCTCCAATGAATGAGATGGTGAAGGTGGTTCATGTAGTTATGGTGTCGGTGGTCTCGTTTCTTCCGCGAATCGGTAGGCGAAGGAGGCGCAGTCAGCGACTCCCGGCGGCCATTGTTCACGACCACCACCGCGGACGGTGGCTGTGAGCTCAACAATCGCTCAGTTTCGGGCTCATCGCTGGACGAAACACTCTCCGTGAGTAAACGCGCCGACCTCGAGGCAGCTCCACTCAAACTGTATTGCGAGCCCTCCCGCCTCATTTTGCTAGCACTAATAACACAAACCGACAGTAATGGAGAAAGAATTCACGGCAAATACGAAATTGCGAGTATCAATAAACATTCCCAATGTTTGGTAAGCGATCGCGTAAAGGTACGACGCCGGCGCGCCGTTAGACGTGTGACGCGAGCGACGCCGGCCTCAGACTGCGGCGTCAGCGTCGTCGCTAGCGGCTTCGAATGCACGTGGGCTGGGTCATGGGTGGGTTACCAATTTCCGACGTCAAACAACGTTGGGCTGTTGACGCTGGTTGCACATATTATCCCTTCCAAAAATATATATATTACCAAAATAACCAACTTGGAAAAATAACAGTGAAAATAAATATATTTAAAAGAAGAAATGTCTGAATAAATATAATAAATTTCCATCAATGTCTTTTTTAATATATGTAGTATAATAAAGAAGAAGTATGGTTGAATACTAGTAGTTTCTCCCTTCCCTAATATTTAATAGTATATGTAGTAACCAGATCTATAGTATGATTTGAAAACAAAAATTTTGAATATGTATTTTTTAATGATTAATAGATGTTTTATAGGAACCTCATTCAATAAGCACTTTCCTTGTTTATGTGCATTTAAATAATAGTTAAATTGAAATAAGTATAAAGGTAACATTATTTTATTATTTAGTAAATGTGTCTTTCATCTACTGTCACTACATTAATTAAATTTTTAAGTTATAGCAAAAATCTGTAGGGCAAATGACATTATGCCCCACTCTATAAAAAATAGAACATAAAAATGATCATGAAAGAACAATTGTGAGAAATTAATAAAATTTTGATGGTAAATATCATTTTACACTGCAATATTTCATACATAATTTTAAGAATTTTAAAATATAGAATACTAAATATGAACATATAATAGTTTGCACAATTTTTCCATCTATTCACTATCTATCCATGTTTAGATATAGTTTCTTGTAGATGGGAAATTAATATGGAACCCTAATGACCAATTTGATAACAAATAGTATTTACCTATTTAGGTCTGTTAACATTGTTGTTGTTACATGTGTATGATTTATTTGAAATAGATTTCATTGAAGAGTATCTAAATATAAATTAGCGAGACTTTGCCAACTTATTAAATTTTCAAAATACGACAAACCTCTTTATAGATTGGGTATTACGTGCGTGTGTCGTTAAATAGTAAACATTATATTTATTATGACATTGCAAAGTGGTTCGTAAACAAATATTGTCGAAGTGGGGACTAGACAGATATGAAACTTACTATAGAATGCAATATCCGCGTATTTTATAAAATACGTAAGTGATTACATACGTCCTTTATAACAAACTAAAAATGGCTATATTAAAATTATATTCATATTATTATACTATCTTTATATTGTTTTGGTATAACAAAAAAAGCTCTATATTTATAATTAAAATTTTAAATATTGCTTTACCTGAAGTAGAGCCTGCTTTTGAAGACTGGATTCATGTAGTTACCTACACAATAATCACATAACGCAAGTAGATTTGTAAAGAAGAAACAAACTGCAGTAATTTAGTCAAAATTTACTTCAAGGGTAATAAAATCATTAAAACCTTTCATTTGAAATCACTTTTCGATTCACGACACAATGAGTATGACAGCTTTGCAGATTAGCTCGCGTTCTCCTATTTGTCAATGATTGACATTGACATAGGCTCACAGCGTACTTGCATACATATGTAAAAACGGCAACATATCCTATGTCAAGGAATGAAGAGGAATATTTAGTAGACTTGGCGCAAATTACCCTTATTAAATTTGTTAAACCATTTTAAGGGAAGATACAGATGTTTTATATCAAAAAGTAAAATGCGCCTACAATTAAGCCTATGTTATATATAAGCCTATGTGTAATTTTATTTCAATTTGATGTAGCTACATTTCTATTTCATGCCACTTTATATATTTATTATACACATTGTACACTTTGGATGTGACCCAATAAAACTTGTTTTGTATGGTGCTTTTTGTATTTTCAAGGATTCCATTTACCCAGGAAATTACTCTCAGAAGAAGCGTTTGCTCCATCTCTGATCTAACATATGAAATACAAATGGGACCTATTTATTGATTTATAATATCAACGACGTAGTAAAGAGGTGATATCTAGCTAAAGAAGCCAAGGCCGGAAAAATGAAGATATCTATTAGAACAAGAGGTGACAGCTGTCTTTTTGACATTTCTCGCAATGTATGTTTTGATTGATTTGAACTTTTGAAGAGTTGTCTATAAAATTACAAAACAAACTGTTTAATGTATTGACTGAGACTTGATTGCTGTTTAAGTGTGTTACATTCATATAGGACTACTACATATTTGCTGTTTTTTATAACTAATTAATATGACCCTTCCTCAAAAAAAATTCTATAGACAGCGTGCTCATTCTAACCCTTGCGCAGACCACTGTTTTGAATAGTAAGTTATCAATGTGATTAGTATTGAAATCGTATATTCTTTTTTATTGTTTAATTAATAAATAAGTAGGATTTATGATAATATCTGGGGAGAATATTTTGTGTATTCATTTATCAATTAGCCTCTTGGGGTTACTTGATATAAGATATAGGCCTACACAATCGGGTGCTAATTGAACCGGTACGATATTAAGCTTTCCAGTGTTTTCAAACTACTGTTGACTTGATTCGGTGACAGTCTGCGCCCGTTTAACACTTTAACTGCGACAAACACACCTACTGTTTTACTTTGCTTAACGCATATGTAGCTTGCCCACAACTGTTATGAATACAAATCTGTGCAGGGTTACAAGTTTACACAAGTGCTTTGTTTATGTAAGCGTTACGAGATTGGGTGAACACAACGGCTGTATTTTCATAAATGCTACATGGATACGTCCAAATAACATGTGAATCATGGGCGCATTTCTAGTCTAGTGTCGCTGCTTGCAATACTGACATAATATAAATGTGACCGCAGCAGTTAATAGCTCAGAAGTTTAAATGGTACAATTATCATCAATATAGAGTTATTCATTCTTTCTGAACAACTGTCTTTATATTTATAGCTCAAGCTTTCAAGAAATACACAATATTGATAATCAAATCAATGATTATTTGGAGTGTCACTACATTAAGTTGTCTAGCATTACTAGTACAAAACAGAAGCTTGAAGTAGATAATACCACTATTGTTATTCTGTCATCACTTAGTGATACATTTCTAATTTGTAGGTTTCAGTTTTATGTCTTGTGTGTAAGATCTGTATTTAACATTTTTCCTGTGACACAACAATGCTGTGTATTACTTAGCGCAATGTTCGTGCAGTTTAGATTGGATCAGCATTGCGGGCGGTGGCACTAAACTGGAGCTTTTTTCTGTAGACTGAAGATGTGCTGACAATTCAGAGAAATATCATGTTTTTTTAGCATCCTAATAGCAATTATAAATACAGTAGAACCTCGATAAGTTAATGTCCATGGGAAACACAAAATATTTTAAGTTGTAGAGGTTTTAAGTTATCAAGGGTCTGGGGAGTTGGGATTCGATGGGAAGGG
>DWON01007818.1:0-12596 GCA_018251015.1 Phocides pigmalion okeechobee
CGTAAAGCAACATGTTCTTCATGTATTGCGTTTCGGTTGGGGAGGTGTGGTTGCCGGATACACATTATTGGAGGCGAACATCTTAGTCCTCAAGAGTAGGAATGCATCCGCGCCCATTCTTAAATAGAACTTCTGTTCCATTTAAGTTAGGACGTGGTTGTCCATGGGCTGCAGTGACCACTTAACATCAGGGGGCCTGATTGCCCGTTTCTTACTCTTTCTCAATAAAAAAGGCGGCCCTAAATGAGACACACAGATTTATTGATACGCATACATGTGTTTTCTTTACTTTTGCCTCTGGGCTGCTATGTCAGTATCCATTGTTATATTACATTTTATTAGTGTGTAGATATTTTTTAATTTCATTTTTAAATACCTTTAAAGTTTTACATTATTTTCTGTGGTTTGGTAACTTTTTGTATAACTGTACTCCTTCAAACAAAATAGTTTTCCATCCATAATTACGTGTAAACCATACATTTATCGTTACGGTTAATTGCGATATCCTATACACTATACACGTTTCAGATAGTATCAGGTGGATTCTTACTGATTGCAGATTGCTTTAATCTGTTCATCGTAGTATTATTGTTTCTATAACATTTGGCTTGGATTTTTTATATGAAAGAAATCACAAATTGTTGAGCTTGTAGATCACCCGATGTTAAGTACACTCTGCAGTACACAAACTCAAAGTCTGAGGCTGAAGTATTGGGGTCGTATCTGAGCTCGTACATAGATACATTGCAACACCTGAGGACTATTACGATTGCCTCGCTTTTAAATGTAGCCGCCAATTAATTTTGATTGTTTAGTCAATGAACTGTTGAATCAAAATAGCTCTTATCCATACGTTACTTTGGTTGATGTTCTCACGAAACCGGATATTGCCGTAGGATTTTGAACACATCGGAAATGTCCGTACTTGGGATGGTTATATTAATTCGTTAATAGAGAAGGGCACCTGGCGAATGTTTGTGGCCTTATTAGCGTTAGATATATTCCGTTCACTGGCGACCGGCAAGGTGCAAGAAAGATTTGTGACCAATACCTATTTTGATTCCATTTCCGCACTTAATACAAGATAACATATTTTTTGAAGTGAAACTTCTTTAGAATCGTTGTGTTTTGAATCTCGATGAAACGAAAATGCTTCACGACAAAGAAAGAAACACTTAAATGGATTAATCCGGAAAGAGAAAGAGATAGAATACATTACACAGTATTTTATACTAAACAGTACGTTCTATAATACTTTACATTAATATATAAAAAAAATTTAAGCTTAGTGAAAAATAGTATGTATACCTTACATTTATCTTAATTCTCCTGTTACCCTATATCCAGCACAATCCCTCATAAGCTACTTTTCACAGAGGTTTCACATCTGCCGTGTGTGAATTGCACACACACACACACACACATTTTTTTGTTTTAAATTCATAATAGAAATATGAGTATGGCGTCATGCACATACTCTCTATCACGTATCGCTGAACAAAATGCGATTTGCATTCATACGTAGGTATTTGTTGGTTGTTGTTTGATTTTGAACTTCAAGTCCTAGGTATGTCGGGTTAGGTTAGAAATGTGACGTCGCTCGGCGTGCAACGTCACTCCTAAGCGGGCGCGATAGCCGACGGCAAACAGACTGTTAACTGTCTAAGCCACAAGAGTTTACTACGTTTTCTATCAGAAACTTGCTATGTCCGCGACTTTGTTCGCGTTTATTTTAAATAATTCTAAAATCGTGAAACAATCTACGTATATATGTAACAAGTGATTATTAATTTTTTCGGCCAATTTACATAAAAAACTATACTTATTATGCACTAAACCTTGCTCAAAAATCAGTGTACCTGTTGTTAAAATAGTTAGAAAATCTGTCTAGTACTGGTTGAGTTTATCACGAATAAACAGACAGACAGACGCGACGGGGGACTTTTTTATAATAAGATTATAGATTATTGACAGCATATAAAAAGTATTTTACACATTTTTGACGCAAAATCGATTTGAATTTAATTATGAAAACGTCTATTATTTTCCATAGATTAAAGCTAGGAGTTAGCCACCGACGCTACCGATTAAGATCGGCGATAATTATGTAAATAAGATAACGTTGGTGGAATTTTCTACCGGGTTGTGTTTTCATAGAAAATATTAATCAATTTAATTATAGCTAAACTTTATCTTTTGATTTTGCAAAAATTTTTTTGGATACAAAGTTCAGTACTATATTAACTGTTAATTTGTTGGTTACATTAATTATTTTTATTTACGTAAAGAGTTATCGGAAAAAGATTTTGTTCATTTTAATTATTGGTTCTCTATTCGCTCAATCTTGTCGTGTGTACCGCGCGGTCTGCCCCATACCAACAATTGATCAGCGGGCGCCTACATTATACTCTCTTCGGCTTTACACGACTCATGGCACGGACGCGCCGGCCAGATGTTCTCCACGCGCTCCCACCGCGCCGACCGTGCCTCGCTCGGAAAGTAAACACCGCGATTTTTGTTACAACGGCTATCGCATTTGCAAATTCTTCAATATCCCAACCATAACTATCGTCTACACCGTGTTTGTTTAATGTGTAACAGTGAAATAGAACGATTGCTAAGTAATTATAAGAACACGAGTTGAAACAATGATGCAGAGCGCTCACCCGCCTTGACCTTTTTTGTATGCCACAATTGCATTAGTTCGGTTCTACTTTTCTAATAACTAAATTCAGACGGTTTCGTCATGTTTATTATATGTTTTGAACGTGTGATTTGAATGGTCAATTTGGATTCTTGATACACACAATGGCTCCATCGACACCGGTCGTGACGTTTTTTGCTTGTTTTCTCGTGTTTGTGTTAGGGAACGCCACAAGGCACTATACTTGGACCGCTGTTTTGAAAATGGATATTTTATATTCGGTTTTATGCAATTGGTGTTGCATATTGAATAAAATAGTATTTATTATATATCTTCTTCTGAATGACGGATTTGCTTATAAATGCGGAATTGCAATGTGAAATCTCGAGTGCTGTAAAACTAATACAAAATAATAAAATTGTTGCATATTAGTGAATTAATATAAATTTATTGTTGGGATGACTCGTTAAAAGTATTGAAATAAAATATTGAAATCCTTTGAGTGAGGTTAGATTAGGCTTTTATTATAATTTGTTTTAACGTTTTCATTATTGTAATAAACATGTGAATTATGCGTGTATTTAATTTGTGAGTGACGTATTAAGTGCATTAGTTTTAACAGTAGTTTTGTTAGCTAGAATAATTTAATGAGAAGACAAACATGTCATAATAAGTACTTGATATGATTCGCCTTTGGACCTTGCAACGTTAGAGGGAACGCAGGTGCATTATTAGCCTTGAAGGTCTTATCGCATTAATAAACAGAACCGTAATGTGAGATTAATTTCTTAAATAAATTTATAAATAGACAAGTAAAAAATATTTTTCCTGTTAGAAAGATCGTTTATTTTATAATTTATTTCGAAATAATACTTCATAATATAATACTTCCACTTCATTATATACTACGAATTTCGCGAATTAAAAAGACGCGAAGAACGACGTAAGACGCAAAATACGCAAAGACGTGGGTAAACATATACTTAGTGTAGACAATTTTAATTAATTTAATTTTTACACTAAAAATCGATGAAACTAAATGAACAATTAATTAAATTATATTTGTAATGAGTTTTTTTTGTTCAAAGACACAAAAATGAACATTTCGATATTGAGGTTCAATGCACTGAGTACACAAAATGTCCGCGTGGCGTCTGAACGTTGAAATCAATAGTTTTACACGAGTTTTATATTAACTTGTGCGTTATAAACTGTAAGTTACACAATAACGTATTTGATAATGCATGAAGCGTTATTACTGAAAGTAATAACAAAACATACTTTGAATGAATAAACTGTACGTGTACAGGTATAGGATTAGATTAGTTACTTTATAGGTGGTAGAGATATATTTCGACATGTTGGCACCACCGTCGCCCTCACAATCCGTCCTAAAGCAACTATTGTGTTACGATTGTAGAAGTGTATGAGTAACATATGTATATAAAATGTAAAGGGTTGCAACCAAACACTCTTAAGGTTCTTCATATAAAAACTTCATATAAAAAATTCTTAAGTTAATACTTAGTATGGTATTATATTTTACAATCAAAAAAATCAAACATTTATTACACTCAGTCAACAGTATTGTGTTATGGGTGACAATAATAAACAATATTAAAAAATCTAACTGAAAAGTAATCTGAAGTTGAAAATCTTAAAACTAATTATAATAAAAACCTAACGTAAGCGATCTAAAGGGAGTCCGTGCCCATGTGACATGGTTCTAAGACCACTAGCTGCATACTAGCGTTGAATAGCAATCGCAATTCCCTGCGCGAGATATGAAGGATTAAAGGTGGGAGAACTATAGTTCGAGCGGGGAGGTACCATCACCGCCCTCATAATCCGCCGTAAAGCATTACTTGTGTTTTGGTTGGAGAGGTGCGGTTGCTGGCTACACTTAGAAGCGAGGCGACCATCTTAATCCTCAGGAGTAGCAACGCTCGAGCAATATTCGAGCTCAGATAGGATTTCGGTCGTGTTTGCAATTGTCTATGGATGTCTTTGGACAGCGGCTACTTACCATCAGGTGGTTTGCATGCTCGTTTGCTACTCTTCCTACATAAAAAATGATTGAAATTGTTAAGTCCCATCCGACTAAGAATCGAATCAGGGACATGTGGTTTTTGGTAACATATGACATGTTACATATCATGCGTGTGGTCTTGATATAAGAAATAATAACAACATAATAACGATAAACAACAATTTATTTTACAATTTCCTTGAAAACTGTCTGCATTTTATGTAAGCAATGCAGTTTTCTGTGTCCTTCAAGCATTCATGTGTCTACAGATTGTTGTATGTAAAGCTTCACCTTTTCACCAGCTTCAGCTTTGTGTAAATAATCTGCGCAAAACTATAGCGTAACAAACGGTTTCTTAGACATTCATTAAGTTGGTCAAAAAATAAGAAATTTATGTAAATTACATTAAAAACAGTTGTAAAAGTTTTCGTATGATATATTTACGTTGCGAAAATATTAAAAAAAACTTAAATTTCTATCTGTATCGATAATAACTACTATGAAATTTGACAATGAAATTTTATAAATTTAATTCAAATCGATCTATTACTTTTTGTGTGATGTGTTAACAACGGATATAAAAAAAATAGAATTTCTCTCTATATCGATAATAATTGATAGGAAACTTTACAATAAAATCTATGTTCAAACTATAATGCTATCGCATCTTTAGAGTAATAAGAACCTAACTAAGAAAATAAATTTTATTGAATAATGCGAAATAAAAATATGGTTGTATATATTTAGGATACTGTTTAAATTGAATACGATACTAAATATATTTGTCTATATCGCGTAAAGTATACAAAAATTGATATTTCAAATCAAACTAGAATCTTTAAATTTCGAAATAGGTCTCTATTCTTAACGTGCGATAAATGACATACATACTTATACATATAAAAGTACATAATGGCTTCGAAATTATCGTATAATATGTAACGCTTAATATATTCCATGGTATCAGCGCTAGGTTTGTGTCGATGCATCAAGCAGCCGGTGAGGTCAAGCGAGCCTGATCGATACCGCGCCGTGAAACAGACATTGTAAGTTTAACTCCACGCCTTCGCCTCTAATTACGTGATCGCTGCCCACGAGGGCCTAAGCGTGATATTAACGAAAGGCCGAATGGTGACCTATGCGAGACAACCTACTTCTTACATATTTATGTATCACAGACTTCAACTTATAGACGTGTACAAGCAAAAATTCTATTTTTTACTGTTATTGAATTCTACTATTTGCATATATTATTTTAAACTAACTTTATTTATACATTTTCCTATGTACCGGGTACTCACGATTAACGATTTTTGATTGACGTCACAGAAAAACTGTTTTAGCCGTGACCACGAGCCATGCAATTGGTTCGAATATAAGGTTCGAAAATATCGCCAATCAAAAATCGCTAATCCTTAGTTCCCGGTACATAGAAAAATATACATAGTTAATTTCTTTTTCATGATAGATTATTGCCATTTATTTACTGTACATCGGATTCTAATATTGGTTATATAAAAATATCTAATTTTCATAATTATTACTACTTTTTAAGAAAATGATGAAGAATTTATAGTACATTAGGTGAAATGCAACCAACATTATTTAGCCTGTTGTTTCTTGTTGTTTCTTTTGAAAAGTAAGGGTTTTGTAGCTACGCCCATATCTCGAGATCCGCGATGTAAAAGTTGTAAGTGAGCTGCGTTCATACGAAGTCATTTTATAATAAGTAATAAATAAATACAGCTTTCTACATACACAGCCCCACACTATTTTTCCCTGTGGATGCCATGGATTTATATAAACACTCACGCCCACAACAAAAAATTAAATTATTCATGCAGAAGGCTGCCTAGCCGGGAATTGAATGCGAAACCCTATGCGTCAGACTGTATAGTTACTGTTGCCTCATAGACGTCTCTGCAAGAAGTAAAGACAAGAGATAGTATCAAACGAATCTGTATTATCATTACAGATACTAAATACTTGATTTTCCTAATTTTTGTCTGTATTTGAGACTCCACCACGCGAAAACCATCAAGAATACTATTTGATACGCCTACGTCGTAAGCCCCTATTTTTTTTTATAAAGCGTGATATTAACAAAAGGCCGCGTGGTGACCTTTGGAAGCCAATCTATTTACACAAAATAAAAGCCTAGCGAAGGCGATATTCATTTGTTTTTTTTTTTGCAAAATCTTATTCTAATATTCGTATTAATAACAATGCAAAGATCAAATGCGTATTTATTTGTTTGTTAGTTGATCACGGGGAAACCACTTGACTGAAGCAACATCTAGAATACACTTTAATACATTATATGAAGGGGGATACACGTGTGTTTCTTGATTCTGTAGACACGTACACATATACCCAGACATAAAATAGAAATCTTAATTCATAATTTAGATGTCCATCTGATCGGAAATCGAATTCGGAACTAAGTGTCAGACTTGTTAATACTATTGGAATCGATACACCTTCCGGTCCTACTATCCCTATTCTAATTATCTGATAAAATCGAAACTTGTATGGCTGATGTCCTGTAAATCATAATCATAATGGAATCGATATCGAATCGAATGATCAGACATCGGACTATCCTTCTGCCTAAAAAGGATTGGAATATATCTATATACCGTAAGCGTGGGAATAATAAAGGTTGTCTGGAAGAGATAGCTACTGTAGCGATAAGACCGCCTTTTGGTCATCGCTGCTATATTTCTTTTTATGTATTTTCTGTTCTTGGGTATTCGTTGTGGTGTACAATAGATCATATTTGATTTGATTTAACAATTTTCCAAAAAAAACATCCTTATATTTGTTATTTAGCAAATTCCTATTTCTAAGTATATTTTGTTAAATGTCTTTAAAGGCATGATGCGTCTATAAATTAACAATTAACAAATATAAAATGGCGACGCTAATCATGACCTCTCACGCACGTCATTGCTTTCTGTTAGGTCACACACGTGCCGACTTCAGACTACATAAATATTCAGCTTTGTTTCAATCAGTTACTTACTAAAACTTATTACTTCAATGCACGACTTCAATGCGCTTTGGCGACTACTGACTCAAAAATGGGGGTAAAACTTAATTAACGGTATTTTTCCAGTAGATAATGGTACTATATTTTTCTGCCGGCTTTTTTCTCCCGGACAACCTTAGACAACAGGGCACTCAAAGCCGATGTACTGGTTTTACACTGTACCCTTGACGTTCATTAAGTATATGTAAATACCTTATAATGAAATAAAATGTTTGAATTTGAATTTGAACGATTGAAAAAGTAGTACCAGTAGAGTAGACTACTATCTAGTAGATGCTATTGGAAAAATAACAAATTATTATTAATTAATAAGCAATTTACATTTTTAATTAATTTAGCATTTCTGTTCAAACAGTGGATCTTGTTAACTTTAACCGTATTAGTGTATTATGTAACTGATAAATCTAAATACTAGTCTGAACTTGTGTACAGAACATTCAACATAGGTATCATTGCATGTAAAGATTGGATAATTATTATGATTATTATTTTCAGAAGTGGTTCTGATTCGATGTAGGCGAATATATGAATTTACATTTTAGATTTTATATTCCAATAGATTATTTAGCGTAAGTTCTTTTGTAAAGCTGATTGTGTACTGTGCTATACGACCACAAGGGGTTGAGCGGTATCGCGAGGCGGTTGACAACGGGACAGACTGATTTGTAACGTTCCCATATACTTGTAAAAGAACCAGTGTTAGCTAGACCTTCCAATGTAACTCATAACACGAGATACTTTTATAAAGCTGGGAGGACTATAACCGGTGAGGCACCCCTCATAATCCGCCGTAAAGCATTACTTGTGTTTTGATTGGAGAGGTGCGGTTGCCGGCTACACTTTGAAATGAGGTGACCATCTCAGTCGTCACGAGTAGAAATGTGTCTACGTTCGAGTTCAGATAGGATTTCGGTCGTGTTTGTGGTTGTACGTGGATGTCTGGGCTGCGACTACTTAAAATCTGGTGGTTTGCATGTTCGTTTGCTACTCTTTTCTCATAAAGACTCTCTAAGTCAAGCCACTCTAAGTTGGTTTAGGATATTGATCGGTTACAATGACCGAAGATTAGAGGATTAGGTAAACTGCATAATAGTTATTCTCATTTACTTTGCTTAAATTGCGGCTTTACTCGCCAAATATAATAGACGCCTGCTGTACCCTGTATTTTGAAAAGTATTGTCTTTATTGTAATTATCTGATTTCATAATATGTACCTTTCTATACACGTCACACTCATCGTACAAGGACATCTAACTCCTTTCAAAAACACCTTGAATATCAGTACGGAATATACAGTATATGTACTAATGTTGAGATGAGAGTAGCGACGCGTGTTATTCCGTGCTCCAGACGCATTGCATCCGCATCACTCACTTAACATTACACCCGGCACTAAAAGGAAAATGGCGTACGCGAGCGAAAGGTCGCCTTCACGGTATCCTCATATTGGTTTTTAGTGGCCCCTTTTACAATATTTAGCGGTTTTCGGCTGCGTTCAGGATTTTATGGCTTCGCTTCCCTAGCGATCGATCGGACATGGCACTGCGTTCGCGAGCCAATGGAAAGTTTAAAATGTCATTCTCCTCCGTGGCAACGCCGCGTCATAGTTAACTGCTATTAAACTATAACTAACTGCTAACTGATATTACTTTCGTTCAAAGTTAATATTATGACAGTATTGCTTGGCTTCTTGGTTTATTGGTTGGTGACTCTGATTGCTGATCCGAAGTTAGTGGATTCTATCATCAATATCAATTGAAATATGGATTTAGAAAAATCTGTGTCGATGTCTGGTTTCCAAATTTCAACAGGCTCGGCTTGGTTTGTGATCCCGGCTGTGGGTGACTTCTCTCGAGATATTTGTTTATTTACATTTAGTATGACATGGATTTAACGGCATTTTTTCTATGAACTAGTTCCATGTTTAAACCATGTATGACTTTGGCCCCTTATCTATAAGTCGTCCGTAAGAATTGTCTGGTTCACTTAACAAGAAATCCTAAAATGCATTGCACTTTCTGGTATTACATCTGTCAAATAGATTGTACTTAAAGCCACGCCTACGAATATAATACGTTTTAAAATATAATATGAAGATGCTCGTCCCAGCCAATCAGCGTTCACTCGGAGCCAATTAGGTAGGAGTTAGCCAATCAACTTGCAGCTCTCTGCCGTTACATCCTCGACTTTAAAACAAAAATCTTATCTGTAAAGGGTCTTGTCTGGTTATTTCTGTGATAAAAATACTAAAAGGTCGCAAAGAAAACCCTACCCATAATTCATTTTTCTAATGTACATGACCTCAGTTTAATGTTTAATCGATAGTACTGCGAAGGTTCTCTGCGCCGATCGTAGTAAATTCATTAAAATGCCTAAGTAGCCTTGTTGCAAACTCGGATCTACTACGAGCCTACGAAAAACACTTCAGGCCAACAAACTTCTAAGAAAACGTTTCATCTATAGAAAAAACTGAAGTAACACTTTTCAAACCCTTAATAAGCTTCTATTTTTGGTCGGTTGTGTGGGTAGGTATTAATTATTGACAAACATGTTGACATTATAATGTCTTTTATTACTGAATATGTTTATTTTTTGTATGTCTGTAGTTCTTATTATTATATAAAAGTATAGCCCTTCTCTATCTCTAAATATTATAAAACAAACGTAAACTCAAAAAGAATTGGACGGATTTTCTCACACTTCTACAACAGGTAGAGGTAGAGATAGATTCCTGAGGAAGTTTTTGGTGCATAAAAAGTTTAGTTTTTTTTTGTAAATTGGACGAGAAATTAAATAGTTAAATTCAATAGTAATTCAGTCGTCGTTCGAAATATATGTTTCTAATTGTTAGTTTTTCCAACTAGGTAAGGAGTGGATGCATGTATGAAATAAAAACAATATAAGTAAATGTAAACCCGAGTGAAACTGGTGCGGGTTGCTAGTTATTATATTAAAGTGAACCCTTATTCGTTTGTTTATTTGTTTATTCTTCTTCAAGCGAAAACTATTTAATGTAAATACTTTACACAGACTGTCTCTATCTTTGGTCTTGTTACGGGCTATTTATTACCACGCCATATTTTATTGTAACTTTCAAATGAACAACAATAATTTTCTTCTTATACAGTTTATAGCAGAATTCTTCCATTTTACGTACAAAGTCCCAGCTTAACTCCAGTAATCTAATATAGTCAAAGAGATATAATTAGTTTTTTCAAACACGCTAATCTCGGATACTACCAGACTTGGCTATATAATATCACGTCAAGTTTAAGTACATATTACATCTCTAGGGCATTCAACGTTAGTTACATAGTTACATTAGTCATAGCGGTCGACAGACCTGTAACCAAGTAACTCCCTACAGAGCAAGAGTCCTGCTTTAAATATGTTGAAATATTATAGTGGCACTTACGACTTCAACACTGATTGCAGCTGGTCAGCGTTGCGGGAGGCGGCACTAAACAGGAGTCGTATTCTCTAGACTGAAGATACGCCGACAATTCACTAAAATATAGTATTTTTAGTATCATCTACGAATATACAGACGTAAAGTCCACAGTCAATCTTGTAGCGCCGAAGTAAACGCAGCATTTGTCTCCCGTAATCCATACAGATTTGTACGTACAACACAGATGTGTACAAGCCGCAAGCGAGTCTCGCCACGTAAAACACAGCAGCTCTGTACTCCGCAGGGAATCTGTTAATAGGACCCATTTTCGCATTATAACAGCTGTGTAGAGCTGTTATGGCTTCAAAGGTACAGCCACTTTTTCGAGTACTTTTATATTAACCCACAGGAGTTATATACCGCTTTCATTATTCTCTGCACGTCCTATAAGGTTGGCTGGGAGAAAACGCTGCCTAGAATTAAGTGAGCCTTGTATACCATATAGTCAATAAAGATTAAATAAATAAATTTAACAACATGTCTATGAATGACAGTGACTACTCAAACGGACACAATACTTGATACTTTCATTATAAAATTTTTAATAGGTAATAAAACACGCTTTTATAAAAAATCCAACTAAAAAAGGTATAAATAAGAAAAATAAATTTAGATGTAAAAAAGGGGTGCATTATTACGACTGATTTAACAAATAAAGACACTCTGCACACGGTGTGAAAAAAAATGATTTGAACAGTATCAATACATCACTGAAAAAACACCCGGCGCCTTTTTTATATCGCATTTTTTTTATTTTAATATTTTTAGTTGGATATTTTATAAAAGCGTGTTTTTTAAGATTTTATTAACTATTATTTATTTTTTCATATTATTGCATTGTCCTTGATACGTGTGTAAAGTTTTAAATTAATCAAACATCTGGAAATTGGTGAAAATTATGCTCAATGATTCCGTTACATACATACATACATACATACACACATACATACATACAACCCAAGCTAATCGAAACGTGTTAAAAATCAGGAGTAAAGTTATAGAAACTGTGAGGTGTCGGCATTAGGGAATCTAATTTAGAGAATTAACGAGTTCCACAGGCGAAAGTTCGGTTTGCCGATTAATCTTGGCGGTGCATTTGAGATAGGTTTACGGTGAATAATTCGCTCTTGCAGTCTACTTGGTCTTTTTGCCGGTCTTTTTGCCTGCGTTGGTATTTTTGTGAACGGAGACCGGATAAGATTGGTTTTGTAAATAAGCATAAATAATAAGCATAATCCGCAGTGAAGCATTTTTAGGTTTTCGGTTGAAGAAGTGTAGTAGATAGTTAGTATACTTACTGGCGAGGCGACAATGTTACTGTCGAGGAGTACTAATGTATTTAAGTACGAGGGTGCGTTTTTAAGTTCGCGGAATGAGGGACAAGGAGGGAAGATAGAATGTCAAAATTATTTTTCTTTTT
>DWON01007819.1:0-12595 GCA_018251015.1 Phocides pigmalion okeechobee
GACGCGACATTAAAAGACAACGCTGGCGGATTATTTTGTTCTACCCACCAACATATTAACAAGGATTGAACAGACACGATGCCATCGAGGTACTACTAGTAGAAATTTTCCCCGCGCATTGTTGAGATGCCTCAGTATCCTGGGTATTAGACAAGGTGGCGGAAACACCCACGCTAGAGGGAACATCCATACTTGCGAAAAAGCATCGTGAAACAATGCCTTCTGGTCGGACAGGTCCAGTGATGCATAATTTGCCACTACATGAGCTCGACTGGACGCGAAGAGGTCTATCATTGGTGTACCCCATTTGCGAAAGACTCTCTCCGTACACTCCGTTAGAAGATGCCATTCGGTATCGCGGCGCATTCTCAACAAATGGTCCGCATGACCGTTGTAAATTCCTGGAATATGAAAAACATTTAGATGTATCTGATAGTTTTCTAATATTTGATAAACTTGATATGTCAGGTCCATAAGCGGACCTGATTTGGTCCCGCCTTCGTGGCGGAGGTATGCAATTACAGTTTTGTTGTCGCATTGGACTAAAACTGTACTCCCGCTCAGGCGCCTTGACAGTGACCTTGTAAAACTTTTAGGATTACCAGCATTACCAGCATTTCTTTTTGGTTGCAGTGAAGGTGCATCTCGTGGGCTAACCAAGGACCTGAAAGAGGTAGGTTTGTAATTGCGCTCCCCATGCAATGTCCGAGGCGTCCGTCGTCAGATAGTTGGATGGGGGAGGCATGTGAACGGGTGATGCACGCTCGCAATTCTGGAGCCACCATTGTAAATCGTTCATGACTTCGGTAGGTATGATATGCCATTTGCGGTCCGATTTCAGCATTTGGTTGAGGAATTTTTGAATAGCACGATAGTTGAATCGACCCCTCGGAACAACAAAGCTCGCGAAATTTAGTAGTCCAACAAGGCTCTGAAAATCTTCGAGATTTGTAAATTTGCTGTCTATAAATTGAGAAATCTTGGTAGACAGACCCGGTATCTTCTCTTTGGGAAGTTGTTTTTGATTTTTCCAAGGGTTCCATTGAACACCTAAATATATTAGAGTTTTCGAAGGTGAGAGTATGGACTTCTCGTAATTGACCAAACTAGTCATTCTAGAGTTTGAATGACGATTTGAGTGTGAGCTAGCAACTCCTTTGCACTTTGATGAGCAATCAGGAAATCGTCTAAATATACTAAAATTCGTATGCCCCTCGTCCTGAAAATCTGAGCTATCCAATTTGTCATTGTTGCAAAGACCTTTAGCGCAGTACTGAGACCAAATGGCAAACAAGTTATTTCTAATAGCTCCCTCCGGAACGTGAGGCGAAGGAACCTCCTGTGACCGGGTGAGATTGGAACATGAAAATATGCCTGTGACAAGTCCATTTTGCATAGCCAGTCGTTTGGCTGTAAAAAATCCGGTACCCGAAAGACATTGACCAGCTTGAACTTTTCCGTCATTACATATCGGTTCAGAGCTCGTAAATTGAATATTGGGCGGGCAGAGCCGTTGCTTTTGCAAACTAAAAACATTGACGACAGGAAACTTGGAGATGGCCGAACGCGCTCTAAAATCCCTTGCGACCTCATACTGTCGATCACCGTCACCATTTCGGTTGAATGGGGTATCATAAAGGTATTTTTGCGAATATCTGGTTGCAAGAGTGGGGGCCTGATTTTGAAGGGTATGCGATACCCTGTTATTATTTTGAGTATGATTTTCGGTGCGTTCAATTGTTTCCATCGATCGACAAATTGTGCCAAGCGGCCTGCTTTGAAGTCTCTCATGTCAGAATTTACGACGTTTAGATTCCGTGTCATTACGAGCCCGAGGGAAAGCCCGTTTTTGTCCAGACCTGGATTGATTTCGGGATTTTGGATTATTTTGTAAGGCAGCTTGTCCACGAAAGGAACCACGATCATTCGGTGCGGCCGAATGATAATTACTACGTCTCTGGTACTGTGTGATGAAACCACCCTGCGGGGGCTGGTTGCTTTGACAGCAGCTATGTTGATTTCCGTACACACCTTGCAAAGGTCTGTTACGAAAAAAGTGCTCCTGCGAGGAGACACTAGGTTTATTAGCCGCTACCTGCGAGGTAGGGGTTTGTGCTTTTTTTACAGGCCAAAAGCACTTACGCACTCCTCCAGCTTTCTCAATTACAGATGTGAATTTCTCCGCATTAAATAAATTTGTACATGTCGGAGGTATTTTACGCAGCGTTGCTTTTACCAATGGATCCTTTGTCTGTCTAATAACACAATCACGACGTGTTTGCAATATTTCTGCACGATGAGCGCACCCCATCTGTAACATATCTGAAGAGATTTTTTGATACTCACCCTCAGAAAAAAGTTCTGATAATTTTGAATTAAGAGAGTTAAAATCTGGGTTTACATCTTTACTCCACTGCGTAAACTCCCTTAACAAATTGTTAAGTGCATCCCTTTGCTTTATAATACATAAAGATAAAGCTGCAAATGCTTTGTCTGCATGTATAAGTGAGTTACTGACTGTATAAGTGAGTTAGTGACTAATGAGAGCATTGCGCACCATGTTTGTAAAAAAAACCTCTCATTAACTTTAATCGCATGTTTTTATGCATATTCAAAGATCCGAATTAAATATCTTACCTTTTTTATGTGACAGGGATCCGATCATACACATATATAAGCTTTAATTGGACACATTTGTCAATTCCATCGCATTCCGATCCGAAACAATTCAGGCTCTATATACAACTCGTGTTTCGTAATGATAAACGACATTTCTAGAAAATGTTCCCAGCAACCCTTTCATCATTATATTGTTTGAAGGAATATTACACAACGGCAATTTACTACAAAGGTCCGGATACCACTCGCCATTCTGCCAGAGTAATAGCGGTAAGAAGCAGATACACAAGGCCCCATACTAACCCTGACTCAGCCTTACTTATAAACAAGTTAACCCTCGGCCGTGTTCAATAAGGCATGATAGGTTTTTCGGATAATTATTGTAAAAACAGGTCAACGATTTCCTGGTCCTTTCCTGGTCCATATAATTTCTTAGTGTACCAACATACAGATGAATAGAGGCAAAATACATAATTTAGTCGAATGGAGAAGTACTACTGCCCTCAAACCGAGAAGGTACCACCGCTGCCTTTATAATCCGTCGTGAAATGAATGAATCCGTGTGAATGAAAAAGATGTGTGTTTTGGAGTTTCTTTCGCCGACTCTTCTCCAAAACGAAACACCTTACGAGTCGGTGGTAGTTTATTGACGTTCAAAAAGAATTCTGTAAAGAATCTACTTTGAATAAAAATATTTTGATTTTGATTTTTGATTTTGAAACTACTATCGTATACCAGTCTTAGAGGCACGATTGTCAATTACACTTTTGATAAAAACGCGGAAAACCATTTATTACTTGGGAGTAGCAACGTACGTACAACCATTTGACTTCAGTCTTATTTGAGCCTATATGTTGATGTTAATGAACTGCTACATCACATGCTTGTTTATTACTGTACAAGCAGAATAAAGGAATTATATTTATTATGAAACAAAACTCAAACCTTTGAATAAGATTATTTATTTCTTAATACAAAATTAACAAATGTGAACAAAATGATATCATAATCTATACAAATAGTAAATGTAAACTTGTTTATCTTATTCTGATGTTGTATAAAGTTGATGGTATCCACTTGTGATACACTTGTATTTCTACGCCGATGCTGTAAAAGAAATCATTGTGTCAGTATCACCTAAATTAACAAAGAATTTACATTATAAACTACAAATATTTCATATGTAACAATTTGAAAACAAACTTCATATTAGCAATATTTCGACCTTTAGTTTGCGCCACTTGTAACGAGAAGTAAATATTTATCAACGTTACATCAGTTACGTAAAGTCACAGTTTGAGTTCCATTACAAAAATAAGGTATATAATAGATAATATATATGATAGAAGCAAATTCTGTACTGTTAAATTACTTCCATTTCTTAAAATAACAATATTACCTATATTATGATAAAATTCTCTACATTTTGTAATAGCCATCTAGCCAGTCCATGTAACAAGAATCGTGGCCTTCCATCTGGGAGCTCAGGATTCGAATCTGGCCTCCGATTATTTCTAAGTCATCAGAAATTTATTATCACCAGCTCATACGGAAAATAAGTTTTTCTTTCGTCATGAAATCTGCATTCTTTATAAATATCTGTGTATATGTACTTTTATTTCGATTGGCAAAAATGGAAACAGAAGGTTCTGATCAAATGATAGGCCAGCAGTTGTGGGTTCGATTCCCATCCAGTAATAATATTTGTATAATAATGATAATGTTTCGTTCTCTATCTGGTGACATATTATCTATTTTAGCATGTATTTATGTATATATCTTTGTTTATTAATTGTTTTGTATAATTATTTTTTATTGTTTTAATCAACTTCAACTAATAAAAAAGTTACTATGTATTGAGTTTTTTAATTATATGTATATTATGTGCTGGCATGTTATAACATTTGGCAAGTCACCGAAGTAATGAGGGATGACAGAAAACGACCGGACGGTGACTGCCAATGTTTTAATTGTAGAAGTCGGAAGCAAATTGCATAAGAGATTTGTCATCTCTATTATTATTAGATTAAAACAAATCTAGAATTACTAGATATACATTAATATTACACGAAATTTCTAAGGAAACAAAAAAGCTAACGAAATAGCACTTCTAAACAACTAAGTTCCGAAGAGAACAAGTTTATTTCATATGACGAGGAGATTTGCCTATCAGAATTGCTTTTGATAAGGTAATCCTGTCTGGTGCGCTGTAGTGTGACGCCAGTTACATATAGTATGAACTTGGAAGCAGAAAATACTGGCCGTATGTATTCTAAACTCTGCTATTGATGTGTTTTTGGTACGTAATGGATACAATAACGAAAAGCATCTTAACAATTAGTTGGCCACCGACCTAAAATCATATAAAGGCTTTCTACAAAGTTGAAAAATATTATTATAAAAACCGATTGTACGTGGTCTCCAAACAGTCGAAAATTTGCTACTTGGTCATTGCTATGTTTGCACGAAACTTGGCACATTTGTATTTCAATTTTTACAATTGAATTTCGACATCTCTCCATACGTATTTCATTTACTATTTTTTTTTTGTGAAAGAGTAAGAAACGGGCATGCAGGCCACCTGATGTAAAATGGTCACTGCAGACCATGGACAGCCACGTCCATTCTTAAATAGAACACAAGTTCTATTTAAGAATGGATGCGGATGCGTTCCTAATCTTGAGGATTAAGATGGTCGCCTCCAACCACAACTGCACAACCGAAACTCAATAAATAAAGAACATGTTGTTTTACGGCGGGTTATGAGGGTGGCGGTGGTGCCGCCCCGGGTGAGTCTAACGGCTCTACCACCTTTAAAAACTTACTTACTACTTTACTAAAAAGTGTAAGAAGGAAGATAAATAAAGTGGTACTTTTTGGTAAAAACCGGTTTATATAGTTTATAGTTAAAACTAATCAACTGGCCATCGTGATTAGAGCTCAGTTTATTAATTACCATTGTATAAATTGGTGTCGGGAGTTGGAGCTTAATCTGTTCCGACATAGCGTCTCGTAAAGAACGTCGGTATGAGTGGTCCCACACTTAAGTATGTACTCAGTCGTACATACCGATGTACGCTCCTCCGAGATGTGTTCATTTGAGGCCTTGTACTAGAGAATACCAAGTACGTCAGAAGCTACCGGGGGTTTATGTGTGTACATGTCACAAAAGCCGGATTCGCTTCCGATACGAATACGATATCAAATCGAATTGAGTACGATGCGAAGAACGTCTGAAAGGTTTCTCTAGACTGAAAAGGTCATCGACTGCACTCGAGAACTTCGTCCTTCTAGTTAGATTATATTAATGCTACATGGCTGCTACGATATGAATCGATCCTATACAAATCGCGTTCAATATTAAACGTACTGCAACGATCATTTATGCTGCTTGTATTACTCGCTCTAATGTCTAATTAAGTGTAGTTTAGAAAGGAGCTTAAGTAGTTAATGAGCGGTAGACTATATGATTATGTTTTTACAAAGTAATCACGACGACGAAGTATTCGTTACTATATGACACTGGTTAACCCATTAAAATTAACGAAGTTTACAAATTACAAACAGACCTTCAACGGGTGGTGGTGCTGCCGCTGGTTCTGGTGCTGGCGCAGGCGCAGGTGCTGCAACAACATATCATTGCTAATGATTTTTTTGCAAAAAGTAATTAATGCAAATCTTGACCTCAAACTAGGTTAATGGAACATTATATTTCCAATCAATCTTGAATTTACAAACACTACTCATAGAGGCATTTTGTTAATCTATCTATAAAATCTATCTCTATATCTATCTATCTATAAATTCAATGTAAAACGACCGATCTACTGAAGTATATAGTTGAGACTTTCACTACATGGATATAGGATTTCACAAAATATACAATTATTTTCACTTGATAATATTAAAAATCCCTTCGGCTTTGCACGCAACAGAGCCACGGACAGGTCAGATAGTTTAAAAGCTAAATAAAAAATATTTACAGTTAGGATACAACAATTTCGAAACAATCGAAACAAATAATTCACAAACATTCAATAATAGTATTTTAGCAAATTTATGAACCAACGATACTATTAGCGAAGTAGGTTTTTCTATTAATAAAAAGTAACGAAATATACCTTCAGCTGGGGGAGGTGCAGGTGCAGGTGCAGCTTCTGGAGCCGGCGCTGGTGCTGGAGCTGGAGCTGGAGCCGGAGCTCCTGAAACCGTACGAAAAAAAAATGTATATCTTCTTCTATTTTTAACGAGTTTCAAATTGTCATAATGTCGTGTTAAGCGGTCACTGTCACTAACAAATATCTAACACTTGACTCTAAATGTAAGTTTTACGTGAAAATATATGGTTACATTTAATTTTTAAACATACATATCTTAATTTTTCTTACTTTATTTTGCATAGCTGTAGTTATAAAATTTTGCTAAAATCCGTACAAATTAGTCTTAAATATAAAAACTACTCTATGAACATAAAACAAATATAGACCATGGGTCCTTTCTTGTCCTTCAGTCATGATTATTTGCAGGTCAGGAGAATTTGTGCAGATTAAACTAGAAAAACCAAGGACTGATATTCCGCATTCCATTTATATGAATTTGGTTAAATGTGGTTAAAACATCTTCTACAACTTGACCTACATTTAACTTAGGGACAAGTGTTAATAACATGAACTATAACGAAACGATAATACCTTACAATGATAGTACAACGTACCATTAGATACATATGTAGGTACTATTTATAATAGTTATTTTTATCTGTAAAACACATTGATACAATAAGGATTTACAAAAACTTATTTAGGGCGAATCGGCCTGTATCTCCCAAATATTCTTTACATCAGTACATAAGAATTCTGGCAAGGTTATTTGCTATGCATCGCCAGTGCAGATTTGATGCAAATTATGTCATTCACTTTTATGTTGTAGACTTAAATTTTATTCTGGTGTGGTGTGTGAGCCGATTCTGCGTTGACATTTATATGTACAAACAAATTATTGTTAGCAACACAAATGTATTGGTAATATTTAATTATGATCACATTTTACATTCAAATGAACATTTTGAACATAAAGTGACCTTCAGCTGGAGGAGCTGCAGCCGGAGCAGGCGCTGCGGGCGCCGGTGCTGGAGCACCTGTTAAATTACATGCTCATTTTCAAGAGATCTGATCGTTACATTTAATTTGATTATTAAAATTCGTATCATGTTAGGGCTTATTTGATGGGGTTCTGTTCGTAGTATGAATCGGACTTTATTAAAGCCCTTATAAGCTTTTTTTAGTTTTATTTCTCATTACTCACATATTTGCTACTCCCCAGTGAGTTATGACGATTTCATAGTAAAACTTCATGAATTTATTTCCTTTATATGATATATTTTACATATTTTTCTTAAATAATGAATAAACCATTTTAACCCTGTGTAGACTAGTAATTCACAAAAATGAAGTCCTATCATGTGAATTATCCTTGATACTCGGAAATTGTCATGAAATTTAAGATTCGAAGATGGTGCTAGGTGACGTTACTTATATAATTATTATAAACTAGAACAAGAACAGATTCTATAAAAACATATTGAACCTATTACAATTTCTATAAATATATAAAGAAAACTAAGTACTACAATTTCACTCTAGACAACTGTTTAATTAAGAGCTGAAAAAGAATAAACAAAAAGGAAATGCTGAACAAATTTATGTATATTCACCATACTTATTCTTAAAGGATAATGTATGAGACCAATTGTATTAGAAACAATTGGTAATCTAACTCAGACCATAAAAATATGGCTGTCAACAATGTTATGATGTCATGTTCATCACATGAATATGTTTCATCTTCCAAGGTGATATAAAACTCGTGACGATAATATAAGATTCAAATGATGTCAGCCTATAACTGACCACTGTTGAACATAGGCCTCCCCTAGAGCGTGCCATATTGTACGGTCCTCTGCTTTCCTCATCCAGTTTCTACCGGCGATCCTACGAATGTCGTCGGACCACGGGGTCGGAGGTCCCGAATAAGATTCAAAATACGATAGATATTTGAATTTAATTGATTAGAATTCGTACATTTTACTATATACTGGGTGCTCACGGTTAACGATTTTTGATTGCCGATATCTCGAACTAGTTGCACAAGCGCAACTATAACTGTTAGACAAAAATGTGAAGGTGAAAATCAATATGGAATTTATAGTGGATTTAATCATCTATGTCAACTGATATGATGGTCTACGATAATTTATGACGGTATTTTCATGACCTTCTACAAGTCAAGGTACCGGTGCAACACTTGCTGCTGTTGTTGGAAAAGCATACAATCAAAGCAAAGCAATCATTTTTAATCAAAGCATTATCTATTATATAGACATATATTATAAACTTTATTCGCATAGCTTTTGACGGACTACAAAACCTTCGTAACAAAAGTTTTTGTTCATTTTGAAATCAACAAGAAAATAAAGAAAATCATTTTTCGACAAAGAGTCAATATCATAAATATTATTATTATTTTGCGATCATGACTTACAGAAAATATATATTTAACTTATATTATATTATCTATCTTATATTATATTAAACTTATAAACATTTCCTAAATGTTAACTGATAGCTTAGTTATAAGCTAACGTAAAGAGTGCCTTAAGATTATTTTTATTTTAAATCATAATAGACGTAAAAGAACTAACGGCTACAAATATCACAATTTGGACAAAAAACTAATAATTCCGTTCAATTTTTTATGAACCTGTTAATATGACAACAATATGCTCTCATTGCACAGCGCTACGTTAAAATAATCCAACAATTCGCAGTGCTTTGAAACATTTAACAACCTTCGGCTGGTGGAGCGGCCGCCGCGTCTGCAGGCGGCGCTGCGGGCGCAGGCGCGGGCGCGGGCGCTCCTGGTTCAAATCAATATCGATACTATCAATAATATGATAAAAATATCGAAATCCGGACGTTAACAAAAACAAAACGATGATTTGGGTTAAGTTAACAACCAAATATTTCAACATTTCAAGTGAATTTTGAGTTAACACAAGTTTGTAATAGAAAATCAACGAGGAATATACGATATGAGATAAAATGGTTGGTAGATGAAATTGATATTCGTACCGAACTACCTCATGTAGTTTCAATAAAATGTAAAAACATAAATACTGGGGATAAAGTTAAATACACCGAGGAAGTAACTAATAATATTATGCGTACTAGCTTCCTATAATAAAGTATTAACGACAGTGTCATGACATAATTCTATACAGTATGGAGTTTGATAACCACGGTACACTGTAATTGATAACATAAGTATTACTTGGTCTCTCATGGAAATCGCAATAATAGAAAATAGGATAATCGGGTCCTTTACAAAATAAAATTTCGTAACCCTACTTTAAATAGAACAACACCGACAAACACCATGAATGATCATTGTAATTATACACTTAAAAAACTTAGGCCGTTGCTGTGCCTTGTAAATCCAACTATTTTTACTATTTTACCCTGGTCCTTAGTCCACCAGGGTGAAAGGGAAAGTGGACCTTCTTTTAACTAAAGTGGCAACCAGATAGCTTCTAAAGTACCCTTTTTTCTCGATTGTTATCGGTTCTACGAAAAATGTCCCATACCATTGACTGATTCGAGCTGATAATACTAACAACTACTTCAGTAAGACAAGGTATATATCTTATATTTTCTTGTTACTTACTACGTACTTTATTTTGTCAGAAATCTACCTACGGTTGTAAGCAAAACTTGCCATGTACGAAAGATTGTCCAACCCCTATAACACAGATCTATACCTAGATTAGGGGTGGGTTTCCCGAAATATTTTTACAACCTACTTAATGCAAAATAAAGATTTATTATTTTTATTATTATTATAACTACGAATATCGCTTACATACGCCGCGAAGAGAAATATCGAACTTATGTATAAATACATAAAATATATGTACAGTGAGATAAAAATATTTAAAAAACAAATAAGTAACACATATGACGGTAACAAGATGGGAAATTTAGCACAATTTATTTTGACATTAAAAGACCTTCAGCTGGAGCTGCCGCAGGAGCGTCTCCTGGCGCAGCTGGCGCAGGTGCTGGGGCTCCTGTATAATTATATGAGGGACGATGTATAACATTTGTAAGACAAACGTTCTGATCATCATCATCATCGTAGACAGCCGTGAATATATAGAGATCTATCATTCTAGTTACAGTTGCTTTCCAGTAAGAGATTAGAAATCTATTTGTGCACAAAAATAGAGAAAATAACACTATGATATCAAGGCTTCGGTAAGTATAATTTAAACATGTTTTTCAAGATTTTTCCCGTTACAGTGTCTTATTGTTCGAATGGCATTATTTATATTATTTTTTGTATTTTGATGTAAAAGCAGCTAATAAGCTAGTAGCAATAAGTGATACCGCCGCTATACTGCGCCTATACCATATGTATCCATCAAATCAGATTACACTGGCATTATAAAATGTATACGTTTGCTACATAATATTAAAAGTTTTAATTATACCTTCTGCTGGTGGTGCTGCTGGAGCGCCTTCAGCGGGGGGTGCCGCGCCCTCAGCGGGGGGTGCTGCGCCTTCAGCGGCGGGTGCTGCGCCATCAGCAGGAGCGGCCTGGCCCTCGCCTTGTTCCTGGAATATTTAAAAAGATTTTTTCATAGATGTCCGAATTATTTATATCGGCATCAAGCTAGCATGACTATATACAGCAGTTTTAGTTGTCCGCTGATTTAATGAGATTTTTAAGCAACGAAATGATTATTTAACGAGTCAAATAAAAGTTATTAAAAGCATCAATGAACGGCTACAACAATTAATTTAAAGCATAATGAAAATAGCAACAATGTATCGCATCGTGTACTAATAAAAGTTCAACAGTCTGTTTTTTCGAATAACAAACATAGTGAAAAAATGTCTTAAATATATAAATATAACATTTGTACAATTTTAGTATTTATTAGTGTGAAAACTTGATTCCTTGACAAGCCATTGATTATTAAAGAAACATGATTAACTTTTATTAACATTAATGACAACAGATTAAACGGGGTTTGGTGTTTTTCGCAATTCATTATTTATAATAGGAAATGACGATCGCAAGCCCGGACGCCATCAATGTAGCGCTTTTAAGGAACTTAATTATAATAACAACTTAAAAAGAATTTTATAATGTGAAAGAAATAAATTTTGATATTTAAAGCAAATTAACGAGACGGGTATGTCATTCGTTGAACATTATCGAAAATAAGTTTTGTAAAATTCGTTCAATTGAAGCCACAATGAATATTAATAGATTATTTAACGGGCGAAATTAGCGGGGCCGGCCTACTTGATAGTGAAAATTTATAATCGAAGAAGCTGTTCGTGAACAACGTGGTCATATGTTATTTTTTAGCTTTAATGTTCAGACTCAAATAGAAAGATAGATACAAACGTAAAGTTTGCGTGGTTTGTTAATAGACACGGTGATTGATAAGAGTAAAGTAGGACAAAGGCTAGATTTGATATCGATAGACCACTAAAATTTCATTCAATTCAAAATAATCAAAAGGTAATTTGTAACATTAACCAATATACATTAAAACAATAAATCAATGTTATCAACAGTGCAAATGAAACATCCAAAATGAAAACACAATTATCATCATTAGTTCTTAATAACTCCAAAGTATTTTTATTCAAAATTAACTCTATACAGAATCATTTTTAAACGTAATTTAACTACAATCGTCTCTAAGATTTATCTATTTGAAAAAAGGCGGCGAGAGCAACCTTCAAATGTCAAGCTTCAACACAATAATCCTTTCCAGACTTATTTTACTATTTATGTTAATTTACCTCTTATAATATTTAAATATTTAAATTTGTTATTATATGATATATTTATTCTCTTATTGCTATTCGAATCCTAGTACGTTGAAATTTAGGTTACGTTG
>DWON01007820.1:0-12594 GCA_018251015.1 Phocides pigmalion okeechobee
CGGGTTATGAGGGTGGCGGTGTCGCCGCCCCGGGCAGGCTCTTACGGCTCTACCACCTTTAAAAATTACTCATGAATGTACACGTTTTTCGGTTTTTCCAATCGGTTCGGTTACTTTAGGTCTCAAGAGTAGCAACACATCTATAAACGACCTCAAATAAGTCTTTGGTCTTGTTTGAAATGAAATGTTCTTGTCCACTGCTGCAGCAATTACATGACATAAGAGGACCTACAAGCTTCTTTGCGACTATTCTCACATATAAAATAGAGCCCACAAGTCTCAAGTGTATTTTTTAAGATGATCCCATCTTTATTGACTCGTTCATGTTCTACTTACAAAAAAAAATATGCTTTGAAATTCCTTCATCTTTCCCACTGGTCTCTCACAATTTCACAATTACGAGAGAAAATTGGGGATTTTCGCTTTTTTTCTCAAATTCGCTTCTCTTAAGCCGGAAATCTCCATGGGACGGGCCAAGAAAAAGTCCTTTAATTCCTTTAATAGGCATTTGTAGCTTTGTATCATTTTTATCTAAGTATTTTCGTGTATTATACTTATTAAATTTACACGACAATATTCTTTGAAAAACGTTTCAAAAATCTTTGAAAAATTTTTTGCGTTATTCTTCATTCGTTCCAACTCATCTATTGCTATCGTTAAATCAATTGCCTTTTCGCGAAAAGACGTGTTGTGTTTGCTTACTTAGTTTGAGGTGACCACTCACCATTAGTTGGATTACATACTCCTCTCTCTACTTCAATTTGATAGATAAATAAATTGTCATTTTATACTTAACTCTTTTCGTAGGGATTTAAGGTTGGAGAGGATCTTATTACACATTGTACCTTTATGCAAATTTTGTGGATTTGATGTTGATAACATAACGATTTTTAAGTTTGTTGCCATTTAAAATGTACCTTTTTGTTTCAAAGATTCTACTTGTTTTAAATTAAGAGGTTACTCTAAAGAATAAAAAAGCACGATGTTAAGTAGCCATTGGCTTTCCTCATTATGTCATAATTCAAATTCAAATTCAAATATTTTATTTCGTTGTAAGGTATTTACATACACTTAATGAGCGTCAAGGGTAAAGTGTAAAATCAATACATCGGCTTTGAGCGCCCTGTTGGCTAAGGTAGACAGGGAGAAAAAAACCGGCGGAAAAAAAACTCACTGCACGATAATTGACTATTATAAAACAATAATTGACTATTATATCAAAAATATTTTTTGCATTCCTTTGGAAGATTCAGAGAAGAACAAACACACACAAAACATTGGATCCTTATTATCTTAATATAGATACCTGATTCCTACAGAATTCGTTCAATTCCTACATAATTACGTGAAATGTGCAAAAAATATAAAAATCGGTAAAAATTGAAATATACGGATACTTAAATTTATGAACAATTTCCCACCGCAAAATGAAAAAACCTGATCAAAGGCGAAATAACTGTCTAGCGATTGATCGGAAAAAGCAAATTTAACACTTCAAAGGGAATTTTGAAGAGGGAACAAGTTCGACGGTGAATAGAAAAACGTTTGGAATCAAAGTGACTTTGCCGTGCCTACTTAGCCATTGGTAGCGAAAATGTTGCAAACGGTCAAAGAAAAATTTAACATTACTTTTATATTTCTAATCAGTAAATACTAACGAACACGAACTAAAATGGTTGCCCCGCTTTCGATAACCAGCCTCTTCAATCCAATTGTACATTCAGGTCAAATCTGTAATTTTATCAGAATTGAATTACTAAATTACTTATAGTATCGTAAAAGATTTGCATTATTTTATTTAACACTGACTGCGGCGCGCATATATTAGCGCAAATCAGGATTACGACAGGCGGCACTAAGCTGGAGCTCCTTTCTCTAGACTAAAGATACGCCGATAATTCACACAAATGTATTTTTAGCATCCGTATAATATTTACGAATACACAGAAGTTTCCGCTCGCAGTCTTCTAGCGCCAACGTAAAAATAGCAGTTTTATTTGTCCGTAATCCATACAGATTTGTACATACAATACAGGTGGGTGCAAGCCCCAAGTACGTTTTTACACAGCGCATTACACAGCAGTGTTAGTGTTAAAGCCCATTTAAATCTTAAAAACAAAGCCTAATTATCATCCTAATTAACTCTAGCTACTAAACATCACGCTATGTCAAAAGTTTAAAATTGCTCTATAACTGTGGTTATACTTTAAGACTAGGTGGTTTAAGACTGTGGTCTTAAATTTATTATTAACCTGCGGCTTTATCCTCAACATATAAGCTATCGAATGCCTGCTATATATTTTATAGCAATACATCATTTGAAAACAGATGCTCATTACTGTTATCTTTAATGTAATTCATTTTAATCATTACTCCATCATTATTCGTGGAAAATCATTGTTTCAGGATAATATAGCGTGATAATTAATGCATAGCCTACAAGGGTGGTCCCTGTGTATAAGATATAAAGCATTCTCTAAAAAAGGAGATGAATAAATTAACATATTTTCAAATGTTCTATTTCTACTCATTATGAAATTACTCTGTCTAGTAGAATCAATAAATTAATAATAATTACTTGTATATACTCGTATAATTAACAGTTTTCTAAATAAATGTTTGGACAACGTTTTAATCTTAAAGAATAGTAGTAATGTAGTGATATGTATTTTGAAGTGAAAGTCGTTGTGATTTGAAACTCGATAACACGAAAATACATCACGATAGAGACACAAACACATAAATGTATGGGATTAACTCGGTAAGAGAATGAGATAGAATAAATTAGACAGTATTTTAAATGAAAATATTAAATATCTTGTACCTTGTTAAGAATAGCGTTAAATTTATCCTAATACTCTTGATAATCTGTATTCCTCAATCGCTGGTAGGCTCTTTTCAGAAGTTTTACTTCTGCCGTTGTTTTGACACACACACATTTTTTATAATATATATACGTAAGTATGTGGTCACTGGCGATAACCCGCGTAAGAAATCATGATGAAAAGGATTTCCGAAAAACTAATTCCCACGTTGAAACTGGTCCCGAGAAAAGATGACTAACATATTTTTAATGTTTACTGGTAATCTAAGTACCACTGTAAGTAAGTTACCACTTACATACAAAATTAATTCACCCCTTTCAACCTTTTTAAGGAATGATTTTCTTTTATATCCTTCTTAAGTTAAAAAGATGTCTCCTTCTCATATCTCTCATATCTCCTCTTCATAGAAAACTTGCATGCCAAGTTTTCAAAATATAAGACATGGAAAAATCTAATTTCCAATATTGTCAATTTATACTTTATATACATATATAGATAGATAGCAATCGCGGGTTAATTATGTAATAAAATACATGGATTTTAAAATCATAATACGAATCGAGGATAGACTAACCCTATTTTATAATCCCAGTCGTTTAGGTTGGATATTGTATGCTATTCGCGCTGACTTATAAAAAGCGGAGAGTACACACAGACAGCAAATATTTGACTCGAGCCAAATTTCAATGCCATCCGCATACTCCCTTTTCGCGCCTGGATTTGCTGAACTCGGCGACAATCCCTTTTATCAATCATACTTAATTTATTCACATTATTACAATTTTCCGTCACTCTATTTAATATTTTTCCAACATCAAAATAAAACAAAATAAATGAAATCAGTATATTATGTGAAAAATGAACTACCATTTCGTAGTGCGTATGTGCTTTAATACAGCAGTAGCAACGCTGCCATATACTAAAATCATTAATACCTGTGTGTAATAAAATCATTAATTCTATAATTAAAATTATTGCGATCTTTTTTCCAAAATCAAAAACGAGATATCAAAACGGTACATCTCTAACATAATTTGCCACTTCACAGTGCGTAACTGCCATAATGCAGCTAAAAACGCTATCATAGACTAAAATTATTTCAGATTGGTTGCTGGGGTCCAAAGAACAAACATAGAAGAAGGTTATTCCCGTTATCATTATTATTGAAAATGTAATGAAACTAGACATAAGGCAAGTGATATAGATTATGGCAATTAAAATTATTAATAAACAGTTCAATAAATAAATAGTTTCTTGTAAAAAATACAAACTTCTATAAAATTTAATCTTACTTCCATCAAAACTTGATGTTATTAGCCCATGAGTTGTGTCCGCTCAGCGTCGACAAACTTTTCTGCACCGTCATACAAACTTGAAAAACGGTAGTTTCCGACAACGGAGCCAAAATTTAATTAGGCAGATTAATTAATAACTGGAGGATGAAGCGGCTGACACCGGCGTAAATACTCCATTTTAATTTCTTTTTCCATACAATTTTTCGGAACTACGTTGGAGAGGGTGTGGATGATTTATGACGCGATCTTTTACTCATAAATCAGACCTACGGCCTTCTGTAAAGACAATATATCTCAGAGCGAAATGTAAAAAAATGTTTTCGGTTCCAACTACTAGGGTTCAGACCGTATCTCACTGTTTTTTCAGTTCGCTTTTTAGAAACGTATTGAGCAGTGTAACTACATATATTCTAGAATCTACAATGGCTACAATAGTATCATGTTTCGCGACGTATTTATTTAATACTCTATTGAAAATGACTGATAGTTATAAATATAATTTTAAGATAGTTAATAGTATCAGATTAGATACTAATGTGCGTAGTGGTATATATTTTTAATCTCTTCACTTTTTCCTAGCCGGGGGGAGGGTGGTCATGGTGCTTGCTTTGAAATATACACTGAATAAAAAAAAATGTAGAAGAATTATTTTTAGGCTACTAGGTATTCAATATGATAATAGGAATATTTATTATCTATATCATATTATAGTTAAAATATTTATTTATAATCTACCGGCATTGTTCTTTAGGAGCGTAGTAACTATCAAAACAATGATTATTTTGTGTAAATATAAATTTAATTTTCTGCACCATACATTTCGTTCAACCATACGCAATAGCTCTAAACTTTGCTATACTCTGATAGCTGAAATAGTCCCAAGGTTGCCGTAATGTAATTGGCCGTATTGACACAATATTGCAATTGTGGTTCAAAAGATGTAAAGGCGCATTTATCCGTACAAAATCCAGTGCACTTCGGAATATCAAAGCTCTATAGAGATGTCTGCAATTAGCAAGGCTTAACTCTAGCCTCAACACTTTTGCATAATCCAAGTCGATGGCATTCAAGCCGTCATCCTGTGGCTTCTAGCACGGATTTCCTCAAATATCTTTCTATTCAGATTCAGTTTTTTCCTCAAGTTAAGAATCAAGTTTCGGTACTACTTTCGATGAGCTTTTGAGCACACATTCTCAATTTCTCGCATATATTTGGATTACGTCACATTCTATTTCTTACATGTATTTAAATTACGTCAACCAAAATGACTTAATAATGATGTCATAATATCGAAAACAATTGAAATTCGAACATTTTATTTCATTAAACCTTTTTTACAAACACTTAATGAACGACAAAGATACAAAGTAATATTAGTATATCGACTTTGAGTATAATTAAATAAAAGAGAATTCATAATCAAGATCAAAGAAACTATTTAATGTTTCCAGTATTGCCAAATTTTATATTGTTCTTAATGTATTGTATTTTACTTACTTACTTACTGTATTTAATACGTTTGTTTTCTAAAACTTCAATTCGAATAAACATCATTCTTAATTAATGCAGCAGCCCAATTAATAAATACATTTATCTTTTTCTTGATTATACAGCTTTTATTTAATTATAAATACAATAGCTGTTATATTTTTATTTGCAATTAAGATTAATTAATAATAATTAATTTTATTAATTATTCTTATTTCATTATTTACGTTCTTTACGCCGATAGCCAGAGTTAAATAAAACATTGACGCGAACTTTAGTTATGTCGTCTTCCTTTATTGTGTTACAGTTGAAAACCTTGGCACAATAAACGTCGGTTTAGCTACGATAAACACTTTTACATTACAAGCCAAAGTACAGAAAACTCGAAACGCTAAACATTTTCTACTTTGAGTCACGCTAACTTTCCTCTGTAACGTTCAATATGCAGTGTCGACTGAATTGCGGGCGGCAGATGCCAGATATCGTCCAAACTGCGCCGTTCGACCGGACTGCAAAAAGTTCACCTATGGGCACAGCGGCAGTGTTTTATTTTATCGCGGTGTCAGTGAATTCGGCCACAAAGTGTTCGTTGCATATGCACTTGTTTCTTTTATACTATTCCTGCTAAAACCGACTAGCTCTATTTTAACTACTTTTTATGGAACGGGAATAGCAAGCGAATATACAGTCCACCTGTAGATAAGTAGTCACCGCCGCCCATAAACATACGTACCTACCATACCGCTTATATTACTAAAGTTCAATAAATGTCGAACAGAGATAAGTTGCTGTACCTGACGAACGGCATTTAGGGCCAATATCGCAGACATAACTGGCTTGTTGCACAAAAATTTGATCATTATAATGGTTTTTTACCATTTTTTCAAGCACAATAACTGTCAAAAGCTTCTAACAATTGATAGTCCGTTTTATCTAGCACCCAAATATTAATTAACTTCCGCGATTTATTTCAATGCAATCTCAGGACAGTAAACTGATATTACAGCATTTGAGATCAATAGCGCAGTTACGACTGTCTCGTTTCACTAAAATTAGTTCAATATAATCGTTTTTTACGATTTTATCAAGCACAATAAGTTTTCCAAGAACAAGTACACACAAGAACAAGCTTATATAAGGGTTATATATTACCCAGCGTCCGAAAATTAATTAACTGCTGCATTCCATTCGGATGCTATCTCAGCAAATAAGCTTAGTTGTTATTGCGGTATTTGACACCAATAGCAGTTCAGTAACTGCTATTGGTGCTATTGCATTGATGTCATTTAGACACGAGGAGCAGTCTCCTCGTGTCTAAATGACATCAATACAATAGTTTTAATCGCCTTATCAAGCACAATATCTTTGACAACAACCGTTGTATTTTATCAAGCACAATATCTATAAGACGATTACGATATTGTGCTTGATAAGACGTGCGCTTAGTCAAGCGCATGTAAGTTAGTCCCAGAGCCCGAAATTTAATTAACATTAGCAATCTATTCGAGTGCAATCTCAACAACGTGCAGACGGCCTACCTGATGGAAAGCAGACACTGTCACCCATGGACACTGCAACCTGAGGAGTCGCCAACATATCGTTGTCTTTAAAGGAGAGCTCTCTTTGCACATTTAGAAGAACCCCATGTCATAGATTTCAAGGAATACTTCAGGAGAATACTCGTACTCGCTATTCGTACTTATAATTTAGCTTTATATAAATGACAATAAATCTGTTAAGTAGTTTTTGAACTTCGATCACGAGAAAACCTTTTTCAAACAAATAGTACTACGTTTAATCGACTCCGCCGGTGACAAGAAGTCTAGTTCATATCTCGCACAGATAATTGCAATTGCTATTTAACCCGGGATTGCAGCTAGTGTTCTTGGAACCATACCACAAAGGTACAAAATCCCTTTAGATAATAATTAGTTTTAAGATGTTAATCATTGTAAATATATAATAAATAAAAAAAAGTTTGTGATAAAAACCTAAAAAAAAAATTCTCTTCATATTTGTTGGGATGTGTGCGAATCAATTCTCAAGTACTGGAATGCAATGTTAGTATATAAGCTTTGTTATGGCACCATTTGGATCTAACAGAGCGCGTAACGAGCGGCTCCATACTCCCAAATTAAGTCAGGAAGATACCTCGTATCATGAATTGTTTCTTGAGGAATAAGATTTGTATAATTAAAATAAATATGCGTACAAATTTTGCATTTGCGTGTGTTTTCTTGAGAATTGTCTGGAGATAAAGAATCATTCGATCCATTGTTTCTAGATCCAATTAAACTCATTATTACATATTTTACATATAAAATCAGATTATTCGCATTTGATAATTAGATAATTCATTATTATGTATATAATAATGTATAAAATTTATTGAAATAAATAAGTAATAATTACTTTTTCATTATTATGATAGCCCCAAATTATTTTTTATTTTAAATGCCCTATAATGTAATAAAGAGGAAAACACAAACACAGGCTCGGAACCGAAATTTAAATTGATCGTTGTCTGCTCGACCTGGAATCGAACCCGGAACTCTCAAGTGGTAAACCGATATCATCGCTGTGATGCTCTGGTCGTCCAAAGATACTCATATCATGAACTTTAAATATTGTTAGGAATCAACACTATTATATAAAATTAAAACGATAAAATAATAATAATAGACATGTATTTCAGATGATATTGTGATAGTACCAATTTTATTTACAACTAGATTAGTGACTTACTAATAGTTGGCACAAGAATGTGAGTGGGAATAGGTACAATAGAACATACACACATACATACACGCAATATCTATCGTATCCTTCCCGTCACCAATCCCACCCAGTTCTTTTGTATTATGTATCTGTCTCAATAATTCTGATTTAATCTGCCACAAATTGTGTATACAGAGAGACTGTACATCTAGTCTCGTTATAGGCTAGTCTAGTATACATGTATTATCATTCATAGTTAAAGTAATGACCAAAAATAATGAACCTTTCTTTCTAATTACGTATAGCTATGCTATTTATAAGCTATCTGAAACTTATGTAAACTTAACATTAAGACAACCGCCTTTTCAATCAATATTCTTGAAATTACGTATAGCTATGCTATTTATAACAGCTATCAGAAACTTTTATTTCAGGAACCGACCCTTAAGTAAACACTGGTATCTTATAACATTAACGTTAATGATAACTCTTGCCAGCTTCATACATGCAAATCTAAAGCGCTTAGTAATTGAAAGTCCCAATACAATAAAGCGATAGTACCAACGAACTAATTAACCCTCGAATGCTGGAGTGCAATCTTAACACATAAGCCGCGCTGTTATGACGGCGTTTGGGTACACTAGCGTGGGTAACTGCCGGCTCCACACACCTAAATTGGGTCAAGACTCGTATCTTGGGCCCTCGGTTACACCAACTGGTGTACGATGTTTCTTAAGTATTTCTTAGAGAACAGATGAGCTGTTCATCTGATTTTCCTTCAGTAATCCGTTCTAATGCGCATTTATACGATTTATTTATAACACCAGGACATATTTACATAATATTTGGATTTTATAATTTCTATTATTCTTTTTACTATAAGTTATTATTACTCTGATGAATTATTAATCTAGTCTTTTTCTACAGTTCTATTAATACTATCAACAATCTTTGAATACAATTATCAACACTTTCTTAATTTATTACGTATCGAAAAATAGGTATTTAAGTAACTATTCCAAAGGTAACAGTTGATTTTTTTTATTCCAATTTTGCTTAGTTAAGACTGAAAATGTTTGTCTATTGACCGATTGCGGATAATTATTAATTGCTGCACATGTAAAGTAATATTTCATTATAAATTCTGTATTTTTCCTGTGTAAAGTAATATTTCATTATAAATTCTGTATTTTTCCTGTGTAAAGTAATATTTCATTATAAATTCTGTATTATTCCTGTGTAAATTTCCTTGAACATATTGCTACTAATTGATTTTCGGATGTTCGCTGAACACTGAAGCAATAGGGTGGAGCATCTCTTACATTTCCGTGAAGAAAGACAAAAATAAAGTAAAAACTAACTGCTTTCCCAAAAATGTTCGATATTCCACCTGTGTCTCAGACTAATTGGAAAGTTGGGTAAAATGTAAAAATAAAGTTGCCCCTCGTTGGGCGCCACTCCGCCCGAACAGTCGCAATGACCTCGCTTAAACGCGCTGTTATTGCATTTCACCCTCCTCAGAATGAAAATGAACTGCTACACTTTTAAAATAAATAGACTTCTACGATACTACAAGGGCTATAACGCTAAACCTGTAGGTATATCTAAAAACCATTTTAGCGATGGCTTTATCGAAGTATGAAAAAAATTTCACGCAATACAGATTCATATACAGATATGAAACAAAATGCCTACGCTAAGCGTGCTAAACGCTAAGCGTGTCTAATGTCTTTTTGCCTGAAGCGACTTCAAAATCTTAACCTATATGTTGGATGAACAGGGCCCTTGTCTCACGGAAGCCAAATAACGAGATATGTTGAACGCTAGCAGGCACATTAGAATTTTTTGTTTGAGGAATATTTTGTCCTAAACAAGCTTGTTGTCCACTTGATAGGTTACCTGCGGCCTGTAGACATATGTGACGAAATAAATACGTTCCTTTTTTTCTTTTTACTTTATAATGGGTACTCACGATTGACGCTTTTCAATTGCCGATATTTTATCGTGACTACCTGTTATATAGTAAAATGCATAAATTTCGCGATGATATTCCTTTAAAATCATATACGTTGTTACTCTTGAGATGTAAGTCGCCTCACAAATAAGTGAGCCAGCGATTACATTGAAATGCAAACGTACTTCTCGGTCAATTTCTTCCACGTTACAACTATCAAGTACAATATCGTCACAGTATCATATTTACATGACACGATTGATATCATTGTAATTTCTTTCTAATTATTCATTCATCTATCCATCAGCATTCATGTATTTTCAAGTGCACTTCTATATAGGACTCCTCTAATTATCGCCACTCTAAATGGTCCTTTGCACTTTGAAACCAACGGTTTTCCACTACCTTTTTCACCATGTTATCAGACCATCTTTTCTCGTTCATTAATTTATTTACTTCGGTCATTTTATCATTCGCTACTGTCGTTCAAATCTTAAAAATATTTTCTTATTTTTATTTAAGAATGCGACGCGTTATAAGTTACACGTCATATTCTTTGTTAGAGACTATCGTACATAGGATAGCGATAGAACAAGACGCTAAAGTTTGAATATTGTCAAAACATCTCCTGCAAGAGTAAAAATGCGCGCATGAAGCGAGCGAAATTGCCTCTGATAACGGTAAAAACGTTTCTGAACCAGTCACGAAGACGTTACGGTGCCTAATTGGCGTGAGGGTGCAATTACGTGCCTTACAGCCATTGAGATAGAGTTGAGCGCGACATTCGTTGGTGGAATACTCGAGTGATATTGATTTGGAATCATTCAACGGCTCGTACAAAGATTTCGAAAGTCTCGGTTCTACGACTGGACTATTCAAAAAAGGAACTGGACAAAACTGTTTGAAGTATTTCAATTATTTTTGGGGTGCAATCTACTTGAAATTAATTGTTCACGACAGCCGTAGTCAACAGTGTCTGTAGTCAACCCCAAACGTTGAATCAAATACAAAACGTACTCAAAGTCGATGAAAAATGCGTTACTGCACCAATCTGAACTGACTTTTTTGAGAAAACATACTTCATTTAAAAAATCTGTTATCTTATTATTATTCCGTATATAGCCAGGTCTTTATTTTTTCTCGTAATGACATCAGAGTCGTATCCAGGAAAGGAATTACGGTGAATTTAATGATAATGTAAAGTTTAGGGCAAAAACATATTTCGTCCGGAAAGTACCACCCCTACACTCATAATCCATTAATCATCCAGCAATTTTCATGTTTCGATTGGAAAGATAAGGTTACCAAGTACATTTAAAAGCGAGGCGACCGTCTTAGTTTTAAAGAGTAGCAACAGATATTCATCCGAACACAGATATGTAGAACTTCAGCTCTGTTTGAGGTTAGTAGTCTATTGGCTAAAAGTGTTCGCGTTGTACAAACGGTCAAGAATCGAATGATGATTGGAAATGAGGCTTGGATGAAAATGGAAAGTGATAAAAACATCATAGCAATCTCGCTTTTTAAATGTTCGTTTTCTATTTGATTTTTAAATTTTATTTGATTTGCAACTTTATAAGGTAATCAATTGTTATTCTTATAGTGTATATTTTACCGTAGGAAAACATAATTCAAACATTTTACGTAATGTTATTATTGCAAGGCTAAAAATCAGTGACATTAATTCGAAGGTGAATAAATCGAATCGGCAATATATTTCTATGCCATACAACATATTTCCTGAAATTTTTATCTATCGAATATATATAAATAATTCGGACAAAATCGGTCATCCACATCCCTAAACGAAGCTCCGACATCCCTCGCAGACATTCCCGTAGGTATGACCACTTCGTATTGTTCTTATTTTTTATTCAAGCTTAGTTCGGTTCTCGGAATTAGGACAGTCATCCGACTGTAGAAGTTTTGGAGCATTTTTTGCCGAAATTCTCGTTCAACAAATAGACTTTCATGTTACTTGTTTAGTCCAACTCACGAACTGGGAATTTTGAAGTATTTTCTCTATTTTGTATTGGATTAGAGCACGATAATTTTATACATAAAATGTACTGTACATTAACACTTTCAATGCGGCGCGGATATACATATATGATCGGGTCAGTATTGCACGAGGCGGCCCTAAACTGGAGTTTGTTTGATTAGACTGAAAATACATCGACAAAGTACTAAAATATTTTATTTTTTAGCATCTGTGTATCATCTTACAACTTACAAATACACTTTCCCTGCGGCTACAACACTGCTGTGTAATTCTGGGCGCGACGCGATTGCGGCTCCTACACACCTGTGTTGT
>DWON01007821.1:0-12594 GCA_018251015.1 Phocides pigmalion okeechobee
TTATTTATTTATTTATTGAACCACCAACAGAATAACATGTATGAGTATTTTAACATAACAATATAGTCTTAAGTTGCAATTCCAATTATAGGTAGTCACAGCATGCAAAAACAATTGTACGATAACATATTATCTTAAATGAATTTAAAAATACAGATTGAGTTGGCAAATATACATATAGGAGAGACAATATTATTTACCTTTCTATAGGTTATGTCGTTTTGCTTTAATTGATAATAATGATGTTGTAAAGGTTTTGTTTGTAATTTTCGTTAGAACTTTTGCGATTTAAAATATTACATTAGGTATTTTTATTCTACTTCCATATATTTATTTGTCTACAGTTATTTTCTGATCAGATTTTCTTAGTTATATTGTAATAATTAATAAGAAGTTTTTTTCTCCTTATAATTATTAGCTTTAATTGTCTTCTTTTACATCAATTTTATTTCTATTGGATATCTGATTCCACCCCTTCTCGAGAAATTATTTTTACTACTTTCAGTACCATTGTCCTAGTTTATCATTATTAAATCATAACCACTACACTCAGCATGGGTCCTTTCAGAATTAGAACCATTTTGTATATAGTCTATAATTTCAGATAATTACATGTTCCTCAAATCGCACTTTTGACTACTTTATAGATGTATTTAAGGCATGAGTGCTTCCTTAGAACATTTTTCTTGGGCCACTAAGGCTTATGCTAAATAATCAATTCACAATATAATTTTGATTTAATATACCAGAACTTTAGCGCGAATGAAATTTATGCGACTATTTACTTCTGCCCAGCTCTTGACTTGTACCGCCACATAATTGTTGCGCACCTCTGGCCCAGCTACTCCGCCTGCATCTCGCGGGTGATCAAGTGCACAGTGCACTTGTGCATTGATTTATGGCACAACGATCATTGTTTTCATCGGCCAGCAACGTGTTGTTGTTTTCTTAACAGCTATTGTATTATACAAAAAACAAATCTGCTATAGAAGCCATTGATATCGAAAATAATTTACTTTAAGGCGGATCAAGTATTGTTGGTGGATAACAAAAATTCAAGACTTTTGTGGCGTACAGATACAGTTAGTACTATACGAATATAGATATGTACCTCAGTCGCCATTAGGAATTATAATTTCACATAGGTATTAAATCAGAATTTCAAGCGTAGCACATCTCTTTTCTTTACTCCTGTATCCAGTATTGTTGGCATTATTCGTATTTTAACAAGTGTCAGGACTATTGCACGACCGAGAAGGAACCACTACTACCCTCATTATTACCAGCCAGATACTCTTCGAAAACGACCATAATAAGCCTTATTAGTAGCAATTCGTAGTATATTAGACAGGACTACATTCTTCTTTATCGTATGAGATGTCCATGACCTGTAGCAATCACTTAAGGTCTTATTAAGTAAGCTTCATGTTTTTTTTTTCTATTTTAATCGCATAAGAAACCTAAAGCTATTTCCACAAGTTTTTGTCTAATTACTGTAGTAACTTCAGTTTTTGTTTTAATGTACTTTGTCGTGCTCTCATTGAAAGAACTTTTATTCATACATTTTAACTTTTAATCACCATATGATTTTTAATTTAGTGTGAAGAATTTACGTCACTACGCCTATCTCCACAAATGCTTGTTTTACATTTATATTAACTTTAGTTCTGCTTCAATCAGCTCTGTCATGTCCTTTTTGAAAACATTTTTATTTCATACGTTTGTACTTTTAATCACAGCCGTTTTTGCTATTCCTCTTCTGCCTCTTCTTTTTTTCTTTTCTGTTTCTCTTTGTTTTCATAGACTTTGCCTTTAAACGTCTATTCATGCACTATGTCAATTATTTTTCTCCATTCAGTGTATATTCATAATTTCCATTCATTTTCATCAGCGTTTTATCAAAGCAGCGAGATAGTTGACTCATAATGTACGTAAAATTATGGTCCGTTTTTTTAATCCTGCCTTCCTTTATGACAAGACAAATACGTGCAGCGTCCTTTATGTAAGTTACTAAAGGGAAACAAAAAACACTGAAGCTTTAAACTCAGCAAATAGTTGTAAAAAAGGAATTTTTTTATATATTTTCTAGAACTTATCATATAGACGTAGTTGTTGAGGTTTTGTAACGTACACGTAGAAAAGGATAGTTGTAAATATATATTCCTGACATATAAGCAAAGATGAATTATATTTGAATAGTGTATAAGCTAGTAGATATGTTTTTGCAGCGTCAGCAAATTTTTATGTTAGAAAAATAACAAATGAGTGTACATCGCATTCAAATGATATATGTTGCCCATGGACATCTACGCCCAAACTCAATCGAACACTAAATTCCCGTCTAATGTCGTACATCGCGTTGCTACTTTTGACAACTGAGATAGTCGCGTTTGTAAGTAGGCGGCAATCACACCCGTCAAATCGAAACGCAAGAATTGCTTTACGGCGGATAACCGAAACAAGAATGATTTCACGGCGGATTACGAAGACGGCGGGGGTACCACCCTGGACGTACTGTTGTTCTACACCTTACAATTGACATTATTTTAATGCATTTCGCGTTCACTGCTTGGTTTGAGGTCTTACACTGATGAATATGGATAATTCTGTGTATTTTTAAGGATCCATTGTGGAAAAATATATGTAGCAACATTTAGTTACCTGTCTTATTAAAATAATAAACGAGTTGGGTATGCAAAAAATGTGAAAGGTAAAAATAAAGGATTATCATAGTGGTAAGAAGATTGCATACTAAGGCTGTATCCCGAAGCGTTTTGAGAACAATGTGGTCGCTGATCACAGGTTGTAACTTTATTGAGGCTGTAGATATTTTAATTTTGAGGTCAATATACGCTTACATATTCATTTAAATACGTATTAAAAAAAAAAAACTAAATAACCTCATGGCAAATTATTATGTTGCTATGAGGTATAATAATGGTATTGTAATTCGACTTTCTTTTTTCTTTTTTTTTAATATTGCCGCTGGTTTTCTATATGACTCGTGTATTGCATAGTTTGCACGATAGCGTTATCCCTGACTTGTAACAAGTTAAATTAAAATTGTGCACGGCCCAAGCTAACCTTGGAATCCTGAAATTTTATAGACAGGTCTTTTACATAGCGTAAGTAACCATTCAGACAGTAATCTAGGAAATTGTATTTTAGAAGGCTAGAATTTAAAATTAAAATAATATGACAGGGGGACAGAGACAGGCTAACTAATAGATCGTCGGAAAACTGAAACCGCAGAACCTTTTCTTTACGTCAGGAAAACCTGGAACGTGTACATTCTGCCACGGGGCGGACGGAAAGGTTATGTCGGAAACCGTAGAAATTAGAATGCTGCAATATTTCAGAGAGATTCTTTAAAGAGTTAAGGTGAGAAATGAATTTTGGAAGTACTATCAGCACGGACTTAGAATAGAAGATAAAAATACATAATTTGTAGTTATTTTTAAGTTATTTAAAGGTGGGAGAACTATAATTCGACGGGGGAGGTACCACCACCGCCCTCATCATCCGCCGTAGAGCATTATTTGTGTTTCGGTAGGAAAGGTGCGGTTGCCGGCTGCACTTTGAAGCGAGGCGACCGTCTTAGTCCTCAGGAGTAGCAACGTTCGAGCTCAGACAGGATATCGGTCGTGTTTATGGTTGTGCGTAGATGTCCATGAGCTGCGACTATTTAACATCGAGTGAATTGTATGCTCGTTTGCTACTCTTCTCACATAAAAAAATCTTCAAATATACGTATAAGGTAAAAAAGCTGCATAATTTATTGGAATGAATCGTAATATCAGTACAGCCGCGGAAAAATATACGTATTTATATTTATAAATTATCGGCTATATAAATTAGGCAGAATTTGGTATCGTAATCACCGATATCATCAAGTATAAATCAAAATGCTATCTGACGAAGAATTTTCAAGTGAACCGCATATTTATGACAATTGCTCTGTGTTTGAGTCAAATCTACTCGATTTACCACAAACAAGAAGGAAACGCCCAAAGAGCTTATTTTCGTTCCGTCAAAGCGTAACTATCTCCACTCGAGTGCGTCAAACCAAACCTAATTTTGGTTCGAGTTTTGCTATTTCCTCTTTCGCGACGCATTCACAATGATATCTTTTACACACCAAATATACTTTAAGACAAGGTAATAAGGTTTTGTTTTGATCGTTTACATTGCGTCTTAATGTGGTGAACTTGGACAATATTTGCGATCGCACTAAACTTTAACAGCAAAAACATTGGGGTTAATTTCGATTGTGTTACAAATATAGTTTTAAGGAGGAGCAAATAATATAGTCTTAAGGTTAACGAACTGGAATAATATTTGTTAAATACACGTGCAACGCTCGCTCCGGTTTTCATATGTAAAATTCTATTTTCTATATATAGGCAGACCTCGTACTTATGGCATGTTAGGTTCTCGAAATGCGTGACGTAAGTCGAGACATATTTATTGTACCTCTATGTCAATTCTACTCGCGATAAGTGAATTCTCGTATGCCGGAAATCGAAACAATTGACGTATGTTTGAGGAATAGTGGCAAAACAATGTTCGACGTAACTCAAGACGACGTAAGTTGAGGATTGCCTGTATACATGTAATAAAGTTAAATGTTTCAAATGTATACAAGAGAATTAGTTTAGGGGAATAAGACAAATAATTAATAGGCATATTCGTTATAATTTTTTTTTATTTTATTTTTGATCGTCTATTTGTCATCGATGCTTTTCGTTCCTGTTACATCGTTACATTCTAATTAATATACCGAGCCGAGTACCGCCGGGTATGAGTAGTAGATTAGGAACCAAAACAGAGACGTTGTAGGACGTCTCTGTCTCTGTTTCTGTCCAAAACAGAGACGTCCTACAACGTCTCTGTTTTGGTTCCTTTATGAAACAGGTATCCTCGAGGCCCGAAAAATCCCTACCCATCTCCTCCCCTACGAGAGCCGATAGCACCGCTGGGTATGGAAGTGGGATTGGGAGTAAGTAGGAGTGGGAGTGAGTGGGAGTGGGAGTGAGTGTGAGTGGGAGTGAGTGGGAGTGGGAGTGAGAGTGAGTTGGAATGGGAGATCTGGTATGAACGAAACGGGGGCCATTATCGTTCATGAAACGCGTGAAACCGCATGCTACAGCTAGTAAAATTATATACATAACATTGTAACAATGGCGTATGTACATGTTTGTTCGTTAATTAAGCTCAAACAGTGCGTGTTTGAAGAAGATGTTAAATTAAAATTATTCCACTCGCGATCTTAAAGTAAATTTCCTTGTATGCATTTTCTTAATGAGCAAGTCACTGTACTTCGTAATATGTTGTTATATATTACATTATATTATTGCGTGGCTTCTAATAACTTCATCCGGAAATGGGGTCAGGAAGTTAGTATAAAAATGTAGGTTGTTTTAAGTATGGCCTTCGCATTTTCCGTGTTGCTAATAAAGGGGTTTAAACAAACAAAAAAATTAAATGTTATCGATTTTTTTTCTACTCTATTCTATTTTATTATTTTCTGTTCTAATCTATTATATAAAAGTATGACAAGTACAGTGGTACTGACCTACTTTGTACAAAATTTGAGGCTGATTACATCAGTCCTTTTTCAGTTGATGAAACAAAACAAAGAAACGCAATCAGAAAATTTACTATTTATAATAGTAAGGACTTTAAGTTAGTGTATAATACTCTTTATTTATTTATAAGACAATGTCCCAACACCGATGTTGCTCTCCAATTATTGTTATCAAGAAATATGATAAAGGGTATGTCACATTGATTTATATTCATACTACAATCTTCCACAAGTGTAAATACCAACGAAATGTCGCTACATACAACACAGGGATCGGTAAGCCTTTGTCCAATCATGCGATGATGGAATCGCTTTTATTTTAAATAAATAAATATATATAAAATATTATCACATCGCAAATTAGCCTATGGCATATATTAGTCAAGAAACATCGGCCGTGCTTGGGACTTCGATGGGCAACCGTCAGTTATTATTAAGCTATTGGTTTTGGTTGCCATTAAGCAATCGTGGGTTATTGCTAAATAACTAAGTACACAAACATTCAGACAGTCTCAGAACAAAAGTATATACGTCATTCAATCGTCTGTTTTGTCTAGTTTGAACTTGGAACCTTATGGGGTGGTATTTTACACGAGTTAAATATTTTTAACTAGATTGTGGTCAATTTGGATACCGATTTATATGTTTTGTCATGAAAACTACACACTACGTAATCTTGTGTCTTCAAAAAATGTAAGGGTGTGAAATGAAATTAAATGTTCATCGTAAATATTCCATGAAAGTTTATTTTACTAAACTAAATTCCAATTATAAAGAAAAGCTATTGTACACGAGGTTGAGCTACCTATTCTATACTATGCTCACCCTAAATGGCTAAGTTGGACTACCTCATTAATGAGAGGTAACAGTGTCTGCGTTGTCTCACTCTTCAGTTCATAATACGGCTGTTATAAATTAGAAATGGAAAATTGGCGAAAATAAAATAATAACGAGCGGATTGAAACTCTTATGAGTTTCTCTGGCCACACGTTAAGGCAATAAAAGAAGCGATACAGCGTTGAATATTTCCAGATGTGTTCAACGCTCGACTTCTGGAACTTCGCCAGCGCGTAACTGACAGGATCTGTTCTTAGTTGTCGTGTTTAACCGCTAAAAAACTTAACATAGCTGAAAGAAAATTTTCAATGTTTTTTCAAAGCATTTTACACTAGTCAGAGTTTTTAAGTTTTTACAATGTCTAATGAAAACTTTATTTTTGTTACAAAATTATTATACGAGTAGACCATCTGATATTAAGCAGTCTCGACCATTCAAGGAAATTCACATATAATTCCAAATATTACTTAAATCCTGTATGAGATCATACGTTATCCCGGGAACATAAGATAACTGTGGCGTAAACAGATGCGACACAGTATCTTACTATTGCAGATGTTGACGATATGTTATACTTTGTAATTTCGTTTTAGTTCAATAAAAATCTTTAAATACGTAGATGTATTTTAGGACTAAAGGGTCGCCTCACTTTTGACGCCGTCAAAACTACCTATTCAACGAAAACACAAGAATACTTAACGGGCGGCTGTTGTACCTAATAGGTCGAACCATACGTTGATTTTCACGTAGGCCTGTGAGTGTAGAGAGCGGGTTGCCGTTTTACGAGCAATCGCTTTCCGCTTCAGTTACTGTTAACGTCTATGAGCTCGCTTGTCATTGACCACAACTTTCGTCACCGGTTCGCTTACATTCTGTATCTCATTAATTCAGCCGCTTAATTGAGTGCCGCGTTCAGATCAAGAGGTTTTTAGGGCAATCACAGTGAGAGGTGAACTGAACAACCCGCTTTGGTTTTCGCAAATAATTTATGCGTTACAGATAATATCTGTTTCATTAACTCGGCAAATGAAAATTATGGATATGGAATACATTTTTTATTTACTTATCCTGGCAACTTATCGTTGTACTACTTACTACCCGGTGATTAATTGTGAGTGCTTAACGAATCAACCGGTCTTTGTATTATATTTTTAAGGTATATAAAAATGTCTCACGTACTCTATGGTACTGTAAGGTATATAATCATAACAAAAGAAAAATCTTCAAAGGTTTTGCTTTTTTAGCAACCTGAAGGATGTCGATTTCTTTCAAATGTATATTTATTTGCATCTATATATTCATAGATACATTCTAAGTTAAATTTAATTCTTGTACACAACTTCATCCCTATATCTCTGCGACTGAATTGAAAACTTCCTTCCATTTTTTTAAGCTGGTATAATTTTCAACCACCACCACTGCCCTCATGATCCGCGATAAGCAGTTTTTGTGTTTCCATTGATGTGGTGCGGTTGCTAACTTCCCTTACAAGAGCTGAAACCAACCTAATCTTCAGGAGCAACTTGTGCAAAACTTCAGGTAGAACTTTAGTCTTGTTTTACGTTGAACGTAAATGTCCATGGTCAGCAGAAACCATTCAGATGACCTGCACACTCGTTGGCTACTTTTGCAACATAAAAAGCGCATTTGCTACACAGCATAGTCGTAAATAAATTGTTGCGATTACCCAATAGATTCCTTGCGAGTCTGTTAGAAGATCAACCCGCTGAAAAAATATAGGCAAATTGTTGTATAGCCTTATTTGCAAGGAACACACTCCCATTTGCATGGTCCTAAGCGCAGCTTAAATTGGCCATTAAAACCTACCATAGGACCTGATAACGTACAATCGACTCCAACTAGTCTTATTCCTTATCAGCGTATTGGCTCGGATATCAACAGATCATTAAAATAAATGTTATCTAAACATTTCACGGTCCAATTACGTGTAACATACTTTAATAAGCACACTTCAATCCATATAAGATCGCAACAATCCAATGCGTTATTATTGTGCTCATTAGATTTTACGTTCTAATGTATGCAGCAATGGTGAGGCTTATCGACTTCACACCTTAACCGCCGTAAGTGCTCATTGTATGCACATTGCTGATCGTATCGAAGCTATTACGCTGGCTCTGCCAATGTCGTCAGCTCTATCTGGACTATCGCTTATGTTATTGGAAAGTAAACGGTGGACTGAGCCTGTCCCGTTTAAAACTGCCACGCTATGATTAAATTAGGTAAAGTTACATGGACATTCAGTTATTTTTGTAAAAGATGCTTTTGGGTGGTAGAATTTTTCTTTATCGCGGAAGATGTCGTGGATGTGAATTTAAATGCTAAGTAAGAACAGGTTTCGGTCAATAGAAATGTGATATACCCTTTCGTCTCAGCCCTGGATGGAGCGAATATTCATAGGTAAAGATATATGTATTTAAAAGGTGGGAGAACTACAGTTCGACCGGGGAGGTACCATCGCCGCCCTCATAATCCGCCGTAAAACATTAATTATGTTTCGTTGGAGAGGAGCGGTTGCGGGCTACACTTTAAAGCGAGGCGACTATCTTAGCCCTTAAGAGTAGCAACGTATCTACGTTTGAGCTCAGATAGGATTTCAGTCGTGTTTGTGGTTGTTCGTGTATGTCTATGGGCTGCGACTACTTAACATCAGTTGGCTTGCATACTCGTTTGCTACTCGTCTCACATAAAAAAATGTATATATGTAATTTAATGTAGGTATTATATCCAAGCAGGTACTTGTTATTTGTGATTTATACATTTCACTATGTAACGGGTAGTCATAATTAACCCTGTTTAATCGTACCAGTTGCTTGGCATGTGGTCAGGGCTAAGCTGCAATTAAAAGTATTAATCGTGATTACCCGTTACATAGTACATTGTATAAATTTTAAGATGGTATTAGATTAAAATCCTATTAAAGCTTTCTGCGCTTAATATTCTACCTTAGGATCCCATATGTTCCCATCCTATTGATAAACACAGATAGAAGATGCCCCGAGTTTGTTCTACGTTACAATTAGACATAGTGACAATAACACTAACATCTAGACTTATAACAGAAATCTAAACGTTCAACAAACAAGGGAACAAACCTTCTACATGTCAAACCTGAATTACGCATGTAGCCAAAATTTGTAGAGTAACCTATATCGTTGGACCTTTTTGTGAATAAAAATACGCAATTATGGAACACCCACGTCTGAAATACATAATCCCTACTCAATTATGTCTTAAAATAGAAACAATTTACATTTTTCATATTACGTCCGTAATAAATGTTGCTATAAAAACTCCCGATTGCTTGCTTCAAAACATTTGTGAGCAAAGCTTAAATATTTCACTCATTTTATTTGCAAAACTTTGTTCCAGATTGTATTCTTGAGATTTTCTCAAGATACATTCTATGTTTTTGACAATATTTTCCGCTAATCTATACGGGATCTTAAAAAGTACGATTGTCTTTATAAATTTTGTAAAATTTTCTCTCAAAAATAATTTAATTACCTGAGATCAATCACAAGTTTTATACATTGTGTCATGAATATTTTACTATCTGTAAGCTCAACTTAGACAACTACTACTTAAGATAAGGTTGAAATTCAGTAAAGTTCTCAAAAATATTTGGGGACTATAAATTCGTACTTGACCATTGCATAATTGTACTTTACTCGTATGTAAATCACAAATATTGCAAAAAAAGAAAAACGAACTACCTTAGGGTAGATTGATTAATCTGCCACTATCCTCCGTGAACAGTTTTCCACGCCATCGCAGTTTCGCCGTGACCACGAGCCATGCAACTGGTTCGAAATATCGGCAATCAAAAATAAAAAATCGTTAATCGTGAGTACCCGGTGCATAATAATAGTAATCATTTATATTGTCAAATAAATTAATATGCAAGGGTAAAAACGGGGTTTTGTCGCAATAGTTTATAAGGAATATTTTGAAAAACAACGGAATATTCCAGAAGTTTCATCCGTACCGTCTAACACGTAATCGGGTCTCGACTCAAGGGCGTTGGGCGAGTAGAATGGTAATATTAAAATGAAATAAAATTAATTTAAATGCTAATGAGCGGAATCACGAGGCGGGTGATGTAGTGCGCTCCCGGGATTTCTGCGGGTATTCTGGAGTGAATAGGAATAGGTAGGAATTGGGAATTGTCGGGAATTCTGGGTCTTGTTAACTGTTGTACAAACGGATATTAGCCTTAGTATTATAATTAGCAAGGTGTTAGAATCTGTACGCCCTGAATGGGGAGGTACCATTGCCAGCCATTTCTAGTGTGAAACAATTCTTGCGTTTCGGTGATATGGTGTGGTACCTATGGCTACGGCTACCTTACTTTTAATGTGAGAAGAGTAGCAAATGATCATGCAAACCGCCTGATACCTTACACCTTTACGGTAGATTATGAGGGCGGCGATGGTTCCTCCCCGGTCGAACTATAGCTCTTTCACCTTTAAGCAACCGCCCTAAGGGATGCAATGTATTTGTGATCAACTTTAATGAGGCTACCATTTTAAATGGAGCTAGATTAAGTTGACTTTGTCACCCATGGACGTACCATGGGTGACAAGTTGACAACGACAACTTAATCTAACTTCATAAAAAAAGGTTTCTTCCCGTACCTGTCCTTTTATTGCCTATATGTATGTACATTATTTTCCTCCACTTGCCCTGGAGTGAATTATTATGCGATTTTCCTCGATAAGCATATTTTTATGTCCTTGTACTGAGCAGTGTTATTTTCCCAAAACTACGGGAAATCCGGAGTAAGTGCTTTCCGTGCGCAAAACGTATTTTATCACCAGCTATCACCCATCCAACTTTTAACCGCAATTGACGGCGCTTAACTTTGTCAAGAATTTACGATTTACACAAGCTACTTGGTTACACGGGTTCCAACACCATTTATTAATCAGTAACTAAGTGTTAAAGTACAAGCTTATTAAAAGGGTAACAATAATTCTAAAATCTCCCACTCAATTAACTAGTCCACTTGCCAGCGCCATTTTTTGTTTTGCATGTGCTACTAGCGGTCATCCATCTAATTTAAATAACCACAATTGACTTCGCTTCATTTTGTCAAAAATTTACGAGTTACCCTACCTAGAGTTAAGTGGATTCAAACACCATTTATTAACCAGTAACCAAGTGTTAGCTTATTAAAAGCTTATTAAAAGGGTCACAATAAGTCTAAAGTCTCTCAATTGCCTAGTCAACCCGCCAGCGCCATTGTTTCTAAAATGAAGGAAATATTGGGATTTTTACACCCCAGAGGTGTTACTCTTTGTCGTAATTTATGATCGCTATTTCGCTTAACAGTCGCTTTATTTTATCGCTTAATTTATAAAGCGAAGGCGTTGTTATTATAATTGGGGTCATTAAATTTAGCTTGCGGTTGGTTTTTTTTGTTGAAGTAGATTTGCGGCGTTATGTTGATTTTTTTAACGAAGTGGATTAGCGGTTGGGAATGTGGTAATTTTGTGCGCTTCGAACGATATTATTTGACTTATGTTAAACGATGTTAATAATACTTGGAACAAGTGGGCCTATGACACTGCTCTCGTGTTTTTTTTACTTAGAACTTTATTCTCTCTGCCCCGCAGTATTGCCGACGTTTAAAAGCCGTCCCTTTCACATCCTCATATTCAATAGGATATTCCAATTCAATACTGTATTTACTATAGTTCAATACATTCTACAGCTGTTTTGACAAATCCACATCACTATGTCTAAATTTAAATTGTAATATCTTTTGATAAAGAATATCTTCCATTATTATTCACTTAAAATAAAAACTAAATCTTATCCCAATTTAGAAATTATGAATCTGTTTCGAATATTTTGAATTCATTTTAATTATTCTATTTGATGCGATTTCAAAAACTTTACTCTTTATTTCAATAGAATAATTTTACACACACAAGTTATTACATTTAAAAGTCAGAAATAATGACTATTTTTGGTCTTAAGCCATTTTTATGTAAGCGAGTGTATGAAGCGTAAATACGGAATTTGTAGTACAAAATTAAAGTAAGGAAAACAACATGTAGTATAAAGTTAAAGTAACGAAAACAACATATGGTACAAAATTAAAGTAACGAAAACAACATATGGTACAAAATTAAAGTAACGAA